>JAJOZX010004053.1:227500-439788 GCA_023014485.1 Bathynomus jamesi
TTATCTGTCTGCATACCATTTCATCGTTTCGTCGAGTGTGACACGGGTCAAATAAATTTAAAAAATTTATAAATTCTTTATCACATGACATATGCATGAGAAATGAGATGCAGTACATTCCGCAAGTATTACTAAAATATCCTTGTATACGAAACGGGTTCCATACAACTTCGGGAATATGTAACTGAGCGAGAAATTTTACAATAATAGGGTCACTCCAGGTTGAGTACCGAGTGAATCAAAATAGTACAGGCGCTGTCTATTTTAAAATAGACAGCGATCCAATGAATCCCTTCATTTACCGATGGACATCTGTGTTCACAATAAGACTACCGCATTCTCGGTACTTGGCAAATCAATGTTTCATCTTCGCAAACACGCCGATAAATTTGGAACGTGTGACGTGGTTCACTATTCATTACTTTCTGAAGTGTATTACGGCATCCATTTTAAAAGTCAGTGATAACGCTCCTAAATCTATCTACTTCTATTAGGGCTTGCGATTCGAGATATACTAGCCCACTAATAGGCGCGTCTATAGGCTTGTGAATTCCAGCCTCACTGAGATGTTTCCGCTCTGCTGTGGGCTTAAATGCGTATTACGCTAGCAGATAAGTCAGGTGTAATGCAAAACGGATAAAGGTTAAAATTGATCGATGAATTCTTCTGCGTTACCCCATTACCAAGCTGCATCACAATCACCTGCAAGTATGGGTCAGATTACTATAGGCTCTGGCGCAAGAGGTAACACAGCGTCTGATGAATAGTCCTGTATCCATTATTCCGCCCAAAGCAATGCCATTAACGTATAGAGTTATATTTTTAAGTCCGAAATTCTCGAATTTAAAGGCACTTCTTTTATATTTTCCATTCACCGAAGCATGGTCCTGCATTCCGATTAATATCCTTTAGGGAAGATTTCCCCAGGGCAATGTTTTCTATCTGCTTCGACGCCACACCCTGCAGGCACCGTATATAGTTTGTACTCTGTTAATAGGATATTTCACTGTAGCGTTTAGTAAATTTTTCTCAATTTCTAGTTGTTTTGGTGAACTTAATTTCACTCACACGTACGCAGAGGTATGTCCATAATGTGAACCACAACGGGTCTGCACCCTCTTCTTGATCAGCATCCAGATTTAAGCAGATCTCAGGACTCGTGCGGGTGAGCTTATTTTTCATATCCACCGTTGACAAGCAACTTCTCCTGGAAAGTGAAATCTGTGTGCAGACGTCCAAAACACTCGTATATTTTCTTTTCAGAATTTTTAAATTTGTCCTTTATACTACTTTCATCTTTAGTTTGATAATATCCCTCGGCACTTAAAAAGGTAGCCTTCGCTTCTTTAGAAAAGTTGAGGACATTTTCCAGATAGGCTCGTAGATGATAGCACCCCGTGCCTGCCGATATGTTGGTCTGGTTTAAATATACGTCACACTGGTTGAATATGGAGTGCAGAAAGTTTGTTTCAGGGTATACAGCATATTTGTCATCGCAGACCGTTCCATCAGAATGGGCTATACGTAGCTTAGCGTACATGTGCACACAGCTTGGATCAAAAAAGTAAGGGCCTGAGCTGGGTATCACGAATTCTATAGGTGCACTCGGGGAACTAATTGTGTTTAAAGGGTTAATTGTAATAAAATCACTGTGCTCAATAGAAACTTGAGTTGGAGGCAGCTCAAAAAGGGACAGCTCCGATTTACAGCATTGTGAACTATATGGGTGGATGAAGCGTGCCATGACGAGTTAGAAATAGCGCCTCCTCTCTCGACAAGTAGTAAACAAACTATGATTCATGAGATCAATGTCCTTAGCTTATATCAGTCAAAAAAGTGGTCAACCATAGGTTTCATTCGCTTACAGCACTTCTTTTTTGATATCCTTTTACGTTTAATACCACGTGACCCCTTCTTCCGGGCAGCCCTCTTCTTCTTCCCGCCACCACGCATTTTTCTCTTTGCATCTTTGATGATTTCATCCCGTGTAAGCTTTAAATGTTTTTTTAGAGCTTCTTTAGGTTTAGCCCCAGCCAATGTCTTCTGCAGTGTTAAGACCTGATTATAGCGCTTTCCTTCCGAGGTATCTGGCACCCCTCTTCAGCAAAGGAACAGCCGTACGTAGTATGGATGAAAAAATGGGCCCAAGTCCACTACCGCGCTGGTATCTCACCCCTCGATAGACGGTGAAAGGCTTTCTATCCATTATAACTCAGTGCGTCGAAAGTGTAGCTTCACTGTTAAGCTCCCGTTACCGAATGGGAAGTTTTCACCCTCAATCGTTCTTATATATATTGAGATATTGGTTATTAAATTAGTTGCGACATTCACATAATGGGGTCTTTCATATGTAATACTCAAACTCCTTCCTCTATGGTTGGGGATGTGGGCAATGCGCAGCAGGCGTGCCTGGGTATCCCCAACAAACTGGTGCTCCACTATATTACTGTAAATATAGCACATGTCTGGGGACTGAGAGCTTTCATCCAATTTCTCCATCTTCAATTGATACATTAATCTGGACAAGTCATCTGTGTCTCGTGAAATGTGTCTCTTTGGAAGGCTGCGTTATATCGGCCATTGGTTAGAATTTTGAACATTCTACGATCTTTAATACGTCTGTTAGTCTTTGATTTTAGGATTAGTGTATGTGCAGGGTTTCCTTTGTTTACGATTTCGTATACTAAATCATTCGTAAGGTTTGAGTTTCTTAAACTTACGTTTAAGTCTCTCACGACATCCTCGACCGAACCATATTGACCCGGTCCTAGTCTTACTTCTGTACTGTAATACCGTGCAACCTTAGTCCGAGCGATACGTATAGTTTCATCCATAGCTACCCCAGCTTTTTCAGACTCGTCAATGTCTCTAGAATCGTAAAAACGGTTTCTTTATGTTCAATATTTAAAAAGATGGTGTCCAGCTGAATTTCGCATATCCCCACCTCATACGAATCACGACCCAATTCAATGTGCCCGTGGAGTTCTGTTACAAAGTTGGCTAGGCTAGTGTGTTGTTAGGGTGTACAGACAGGGACGAGGAGGACGGGAGTGTGACGTAGAAATGGTTAGGAGCCATGTTGCATACTATTTAAGTTTCATTATTGCATCAGCTTTTATATAGGTGTTGAAGCTTTCTGGGTACCCTAGCCATTTCACCAGGTACATTTTTCTCTTTCCTGAACCTTTGCTTCCTAAAATTTTCTCAATTTTAAACACATTTTTTCCTAAATTAAACGCAACTTTCTGCAATTCCTCGCGGTAAAAGCCTCCTGAGATTTCTTCCCCATTCAAATCTTCAATGTAATACATCATTATCTCACCTTTAGGTCTCATAGCCCTAACTTTAAAAATCTCGCGTGTCCATCCTTGCTCAAAACCCTTTGCGAATTTATTCCCCGAACGTGACAGCCTTACATAATCATTGATTTTGAAGCGCGCCGAGTGTGGTGTTGGTGATCCATCTCTTCTCGGGAGCGTACCTCTTTCTAAAACTTCGTTAGGTGTTGTCCCAATCGTGCGATGGTGTGAGCGGTTGTAGGATGATGCCAATGATTCCAGAATGTCTAGAAATCTGTATGTGTTTTTATGTGTAAAATATCGGTGCATGCGTTCCTTTATGGTGCGTTGAACTCTTTCAGCTAAAGAAGCCTTTTGTATAGAATTGGTTGTGTAATAGCTGATATTAAACCCTGTCAACATGTTCTGAGAAGCACGGCCTATAAATTCCTTCCCCATATCCGTACAAAAATAGCCAGGAACCCTGTTTTCTTTTAACATTAGCGTTTTGGTGGCTTTAGCAACTGTTTCAGGTGATTTATTTTTCAGAGGAACTAGCCACAGATATCTAGAGAATACGTCTATTATGAATAGAATGTAGCGGTAACCATCGTTATACACAGAATATCTTTGCATGTCTGTTAAATCTGCTTGCCAAATAGAATCAATCGAGGAAGCCGTTGTCTTGGCTGTTTTAAACCTTTTTCTCACAGGCTTATGAAGCGTATAAGCGTCCTGCTCCCTCAAAAATCTTTCAACATCTTTTTTTCCTACTCCGTAAACACTTCTGTACAGTCTATCTACGCCGCCGTAGGAGGCTGGGTTAGAAATGTCATAATAGCGTTTAGTTAATACGTTAGCCATTTGCGTATTTTAGAGGCACGTGGGTAGGGTTGACCGTTGTTTAAACTCTTCTTTCTCCTCTTCAAAGGTGTTACCGCCGGGGGTGACGGCGTCTTCAATTGTGCCACATGCGTTGCATGTTCCAAGTCTTTTAACCTGTTCAGATTTCCTATCAACGTTTTAGGGACATTTATTTGTTGTAGTCTGGCTTTAATATGCTTCCATCCTGATGGTGATGGCCTATCCCACTTTCTCACCAGATCATGGACAATGTCTACGATATTCGATCCCTGTACCTTTGATCCTTCCACAATGATCTCGCCTGTATCGGTCCATTGTATGGCTGGATCCTCATTCAATAGATTATAAAGACTTAAGCCTTTACTCCTCAATGTATGTGGGAGGGTGCTTTTTAATACATGCTCGATATGTTGTGTGGCTAATCCCTTAATTTTTGGTTGGTCAGCTGTATCGTCAGGCACAGATCCTATGTCGCCATGTCCATCGTCCCCCGTGCTGTGCCTAATAACCACAGGAATCTCTGTAGGGTTCTTATAATTTTCGTACTCGTGAAGAAATTTCTGCAGAGCTTCTTGGTATAAGATTCTTTTCTCATCAGGTGTTTTTTAACTGTTTAATAGGGTTAGCAATTCGCTTTCCATTCTTTTAAGTCTGCTTTTATGGGGATCTAGATCCGTGTCTGGATTCCTTTGCAGTGAAGCGTACACCTCGTGTGGAATCACTACCACTTTCTTCATTATATTATTCTAGTCAGTAAAGGACCCAAAACTGAAAATAAGATGGGGAGAAATGACCCTCCTGTTTGTACAATAATTCGTTTTTTCTTCGCTACAGTTTGACTTTTACGAGCGAGTGCACGTATTATGTTCTTGTAACGGCGTAGGCGAGCCTTCTGAGGGGGTTTCATTGATACATTGCAATTTATAACGTTAAGACAGATTTCACAGATGCATTTTAAAAAGTCGGCGTCGATATTTTTAATAAACATCTGCTGCATTGCCCGGGGCAGTCGATGATAGATTTTTATTAATTCACGGTATTTCTTTAGTCTCTTTGTCATTCTGGAATATACACCGTTTCAGGCTCGTTTGGAAATATATTCGTTCGTAGAAGCACCCTAAACGTGTTTCGCGGATGAAGGTCGCAAAGCAAATATCCGTAACGCGTGCTTGTAGCTTCTTTATAAACTTCCAAAAACTCCTTACGCTGATTCGGGAACATTTGATTGGCTAATACCCCAATTTGTGATACATCTCTACGTTGTGCGAATAAGACTAGATATTGTGTATTTAACGACACATCGCGCATGTATCTATTTTTGAAAAATAGATTCTGATTGATGAAGAACACGCTTATGTTAAGATGGTGGGAGAATACTGTAAATGTCTCGGCAAACGTTTTATCCATCTCCAACATGAGATCGTCAATTACAACGACTGTATGTTCATTTCCCTTTAACGAATTAACGTCATATACGCCTTTGTGGAACAAAATATCATCTTGGTACTCGTTGAACACTGATTGATACGTCGAATAGCACCATATTACTTTATGCACAAATTTCGAGAACATCTCTCCCTTTTCTTTAATGATTTTAAGCATAAACACAGTTTTACCACATCCTGTAGGTCCAGATATAATACATGTGGATGGGCTCGTGAATCTGAATTTTTCTACAGAGTCCATTTCTAACACGTCACACTCCTAAGTGGATAATTTACAAAATATTACAAATTTTGAGTGCTGTTCCTTATATTTTGTTTTCTTCTCCCACAGATCCGTGAATGACGATGAGGTACAGCACCCCATCATCGACATTACGGATGACCCCGACGACAGTGTAGTTGTGATCACAGAATCCTCCCCTGCCAACGAGCCCTCACCAACGATACCGGTAGCACGTCCAAAGCGGAGGTATGATAAAGAGAACCCCACGTCAGGTATAAAGCGACCGAAATACGCGCCTGTTGAACAACCACCAGTAATAGATCCCCAACTCTCAATCTCCCGCTAATATATCCCCTTATTCATCCGCCACAGTTTCCCCCCGTTCTGTTAAGTCTACAATAATAGACTCCAGGCCCTCAACGTCTTACGCAGCAGGCCCCCCCAGCAGCACCTTCCGCTAATATATCCCCTTATTCATCCGCCACAGTCGCCCCCCGTTCTGTTAAGGATGATATAACGTTTGAGTTGGTGCGCTCCGCAGCCCCCACCCCAGCCTTGACTAGAAATCGGTATAGAGTCAGGGTCGACCCTAGAGCCATGTATAGCAATGGAATTGAGCGCGGGCTACGCCGGGTTGTACAGCGTATTGTAGAGTTTGCTCTTCAGAACCGCGACGAGCGTGAAGTCAGGACGAGTCTGTCCTTCGGATTCGGGTCAGATGACGGTGATGTAGATGATTATTGGGTAGTAGTGCCATTTAGACGTTTGGCGGCTGAAGATGTAGAATATATATTAGGACGTATAATGCAAGCCATCCAAAGTAGTATAGCTTTCAATATGGACAACTTCACGGTAAATATTGATCGTGTATTCCGTGTTGCGGGTCATAGTGCCATACCGTATACTCTTAACCTCAATTCTCAAGCTATTTATAGACGGCATATAAACGTCGATCGTGGTTGCGGCTTTATAGCAGTAGTCTTGGCTAACATGTTTACTGTACAAAATATACGGGCTCAAAAAATTTGGCTGCCTACGGTCGTGGAACGTGCCCGTAAACTAGCTGTAGACTGTGAACTTGAATTTGACTGTAATATGGGGCCTGAAGAGCTGAGAATGGTAGAACAGGAAATGAATGTCCGTATAGTTGTATTTGGGTTGGATGATCGTCGTAGGACTGTGTATGTTTTTAAAAGCTGTGTGAGAGATCGTACAAGACCCCTACTTATTTTTAGGATTGTCGGGGACAACGTATCTCCCCATCCGTAATATAAGGTGGCTTTACGCGAGTTATGACAAAAGTCGAAAATATGGGAGACATCATGATTTGTGTAAGGGGTGCCTCGAGTTTGCGGATGATATAGTGAGACATTGTAAAGAATGTCACATGGTATGTGAGCAGTGTAAAAGCACCAAATGTGAAAGCCGTGTAGTTGAAGCTGAGAAGAGAGACTGTGATGTGTGTAGACGCACATTCTTCAATAATAACTGCTTTGAGCTCCATAAATCAACTGGCACGTGCAGGAAAATGAGAATCTGTGAATGTGGTATGTTTTACACAATGGATAATTGGGGGAAATTTAAGCACAAGTGTGACGAAATTCACTGTCCTACATGCCATGAGAAGTATAAGGCGGATGGAGTAAAGCATGTATGTTATATGAAAGATGCTAAGCCTAAAAATAACCCTTGTGTAACTGTATACTACGATATAGAAACATATACGAACGCTGAAACCAAAGAGGTAATTCCACATTTACTTGTGAGCCAGACTATCTGTGATGAGTGTATGGGGATCGAATGTGACGAGTGCCCCAAATGCGGTAAACGGACAAACGTTTTTAAAACGAATGTCCACGATAGTCCTGTGAAACTATTTGTGTCCTATATTGTCAAGTTAGCCGACAAGTTCAAAAAAATGACTGTGTATATTCTCGCCCATAACGGGGCAAAGTTTGACACGCAGTTCCTTTATAAGGAGTTGCTTGAACACGAATCCTCTGAGATATTTACAGGTGATCCATTGAAAAGAGGCAACAAATTAATACAGATGCAAATAAGAGGCAATGTACAATTTAAAGACACTTTATTATTCACACCTTGTAAATTAGCAAAGCTACCCAAGGTGATCGGGGTAGCAGCTGAAGTTTCCAAAGGATACTTCCCTTACACTTTCCTCACCAGCGAGACTTTAAACTACGTAGGCCCACCACCACCCAAACATTATTTTAACTATGACTGTATGAGTGTAGATGAACGTGAAGACTTTGATCGATACTACAACAGTTTTAATGAAAGTAACCCTTATAATATAGCTGATGAATGTGAGCGTTATTGCGTGAATGATGTGCGCGTGCTTAGAGTATGTTTCCAGGCCTTTAGAAGAATGTACATAGGCCGTTTCAAATGCGACCCGCTGCAAGTCGCAACCACCATCGCGTCATTATGTTTTACGGTGTTCAAGAAAAACTTCATGCCTAAAGACACCTTAGCCATTATTCACCGAAACAAACCCCGCAGTTACGGACATAAGGCTATTTACTGGCTCATACACCTACAGCAGCAGACAGGTGTATACATAAAGCATGCCCGCAACACGGGTGAAGTACCCATTAAGATTAATGGACGTGTTTTTTGGGTTGATGGGTTAAGTGAAAACCGTGTCACTGGTGTGAAGACTGTGTACTCCTTTAACGGATGCTGGTGGCATGGATGCCCCCGTCATGAGTGCGGAATCGCCGGAGATATCCACGGTAGATCTCCTGCCGACTGTCTTGCATGGACCCGCACCTGCGATCAACTTATAGGATCACAGTTCATTCACAAAGTCTTGTGGGAGCATGAATATGATGCACGGATGGAGACAGACGAGGTGTACCGTGAGGAAATAAACACGATCAAGCGTTCAATGGTGCTGGATCCTCTCAAATGTGGTGATAGCTTGTTTGGAGGACGTACAAATCCATTCAGACTATACTTTCCACCTACAGAGGGCGTGAAGCTCCATTACTACGATTTCTGTTATTTATACCCATACGTGATGAAAAACAATCCTTACCCCGTGGGCGCTCCTGAGAAACTGGTGGGACTTAACCTGCCCTCCATCAATGAATTTTTAAGAAATTTGAATGATCGTTACTTTGGGCTCTCTTTCGTAGACGTACTCCCCCCACGCAATTTATGGATGCCAATCTTATCTGTCGTTATCGACCACAAGCTCATGTTCCCACTGTGCGTGAAGTGCGCGGAAGAGAATAACGGCGATTGTAACCATATACCCCACCAGCGTAAGATCAGAGGAGTATATACAAGTCCTGAGCTGGCCCTAGCCGTACGCCATGGGTATAGAATACTGAAGATACATGAGGTGTGGAGGTTTCAGAAGCTACCCAACCTTTTCACACCATATATAAACGCATTTTTGAAGGATAAGGTTGAGGCATCAGAGTATCCGCGAGGAGTTGATACCGAAGATGAAAAGTCTGCCTATATTCAACGTTACCGCGACCGCGAAGGTATACAACTTGATCGTGCCCAAATTGCAAAGAATCCTGGCAAGCACTTTAGTGCAAAGTTGTGTCTAAACACTCTATGGGGAAAATTTGCACAGAATACCGGCAAAGGGAACATTCATTTGGCACAAAGTTATAGTGATGTCTGGGATTATGCCAATGCTCCCGATAAAGAGGTCATGGAGATCGTGAATGTAGGTAATACTTACATAATAAAGTACAACAACACTGAATTGGCCACAGATACCTCAAGGGTTACAAACATACCTGTGGCCAGCTTCACAACAGCCTACGCCCGTATAAAACTTTGGGGTCTATTGCATTCTCTTGGGCGGAGAGTATTGTATGCCGATACAGATAGCGTGATATTCACAGAGAGGGAGGGTGAATACATGCCCGCTATTGGGGAGTTCCTCGGCGAGCTCACTGATGAGATCAAGGATGAGTATGGGGACAACGCATACGCCGACTCTTTGGTCTCAACAGGACCTAAAACTTATGGGGTACGGGTGAGGGTGGGGGAGGATATGAAATATATCGTGAAGACAAAGGGTATTACGCTCAACCATGCGAATCGGCGGGTTGTTAACTTTGAATCGTTGAAGGATCTAGTGTGCTTGGACGATGATGATGAGGGCGAACGACCTCCCCAACTAACTGTAGGCACCCACAATTTTCGGGCGCAGAAGCTGGGGGGCGTGAAGGAACTTAGGGGTACGAAGGTGTGCCGTAACACCTATAGGAAACGTTACCAGTTACCTGGTACCTATGATACCGTACCCTTTGGATACCATAACTTTTGATGCGTCTATTGTTAACTTACTTATGACACGTATTTGTAAATATGTATGTCTTGTATATAATCTTTGATGTATCTATTGTTAACTTATTTAGTACACGTATTTGTAAATATATATAACTTGAATATCTCGTTTATTAAATCGTATTTGTAAATATATATAGGGGAAGGTGGGGTACAGTGGGACACGGGGCACTGTGGGACAAGTGGGATTTCAGAAGTATTTGGCAACTCTGACAGCGGTGCTTTCGGCTACGTAACAGTTTTTGATTAGTGCCTCCACTAGCGTTGCATTGGGAGGGTTAGCTGTTCCTGATTCTCTGTGGTCAAGGCCATTGCTCTTTGAACGGAAGAAAGTAAATATTTTGCTGTAAGTATGGAAGTCTCTATGATTTATTTGGGTTGACATAACTCTTTAATATTAATTGCATGAGTATAACAACTATATGTCTACATAGTGAGCTGTTGTTCTCAGCATTTGCTTTCAAAGTTTTTGATGTAGCTGACTCAATTTAAAAAAATATCACACGGGGCAATGTGGGACACTTAAAATGGGGCACATTGGGACGCTGTCCCACTGTGCCCCATAATGATGTGAATATATATATTATACGTATATTATATATATATTATATGTATATATGTATATTAGGGCGGAGTGAAAAACTCATTTTTCGAATTTTCAAATTGGCTAGTGTGGAAAATGTGTGGAGTAGTGAGGAAATAAGCTGGTATAAATTTAAAATCATAACATTAATATCTGCAGGTGCCACAATGACCTTCAATATTGAAAAAAATTGAAAAAAGCAGATTTTAACCAATAATTACAGAAGAGTCCACGATGCACAATAGACAAGAATTTATTCACACTTGTATAAAAATAGCTCAGTCAACCTTTAAAAAAAGTTTCTATTCTCTAAAAACAGTTTTCTATAGTCAGCTCACTCAGCTGTCACGTGAGTACTTCGGTTCAGTGTAGCTGTCGCTCTCGTAGCAGGTGGGTGTTCTGTTGTTGGCGTTACTCAGATAGTCTAAACTATATTTCTTATATATTTTGCATTTCTGTATTGTGTTGCCCTAAGTTTGCCATGTACTATTAACTGAAATTAACGTATAATTGATATTAGCTCTTTCTTTTTCAGATTTGTATACTTTCAAAATGTCTCGAGTTTGTGCAAAATCAACCAGGGCCTCAACTGAGTGCCCCATGTTTGGTATGGGGGAAGATTTGTGGCACAGGAATCTTCCTACATACGAAGGAGTTTTTAAATATTACTTGTTTGTAAGAAACGATTTGAAACAGAATACTAAAAAAGATCCTTCAATATCTCAAATATTAGAACAAGTTGTTGATAAATTGAAAACAATTTGGGAAAGTGCTTCCGTCCCAATTCTGTCAGACAGGCGAATTGAAACAATGTTCAGAAGCTACCACGAAAAGTATCGTGTCATTATGAAGCCATACCAAAGCAGAAAAAATTCTGAAGCTTACAAAGCAAAGATTGATATGTTCAAAAAAGAAGCACACACGAAACTTTTTGACATTGCAGCGTGCAAGTGCAAAGTACTAACACAATGTTCTTGTCCCAAAGAAAAAACGGTTCCAAAGGAAGAAGTGACGTTCCTCTTAGATCAAAGGAGTGAAAGAAAACTGTTTATTGATAGAGTAGATATTACACTCTCAAAGAAAAAAGCATCTACGTTGCTAAGAAAGCAAAAAGAAGCTGTGAGGCTCACCAAAGAATCTTCACAGGAGAAATTGCAGGATACAAACGTTGAATTATCATCATCGACATCAAATAGTGAAAGTGAATCTGGCGAAATATCAGACGATACATTTCCAGAGCCAGTTAGCTCGAAGAGAAAGCTCGAACAACCTGAAGAACAATTATTCAAGAAAGGAAAACTACAAATCTACCTTCAGTGGCTACTGCTTGTGACAGGACTGCAGTTTCAGATCGAGCTGCAGCATTCATTGTTAGTGCAGTATTGCAAGATATTGGAGAAGTTTCTATTGACAATACATCTGAAGTAGTGGATAGGAGTAAAATCAGAAGAGAAAGACAAAAGAAGAGATCAGAAATTATGAAAGATCAAAATCAGGTCCCAATCAGAGGAATCTATTTTGATGGTCGAAAAGATTCTACACTCTTCCAAGAAAAAAAAGAGTCCAAAGTATATCAGAAGAAGGTAACAGAAGAACATATCACTTTAGTGAGAGAACCTGGTTCAGATTATTTGGGCCATTATTCTATGAATTCTGGATCAGCTGAAGAAATATGTAAAGGAATGTTTGAGTATATTGGAAATAATGACATGAACCTGGAAAACCTTGTTGCCATTGGATGCGATGGTGCAGCAGTCAACACTGGAGAAAAGGGAGGCGTTATAAGGCTTATAGAATTGAAGCTGAAGAAGCCAGTTCAACATTTAGTGTGCCAGCTCCATGCCAATGAATTGCCATTACGCCATTTAGTTGCAAAGCTGGATGGAAAAACATCTGGCCCCCGCGGATTCACCGGTCCTATTGGCAGGGAATTAGAGAACTGTGAGAGTCTTCCTATTGTCGAGTTTGAAAGGATTGATGCTGAGGAACCAACTGTAGACTATGAAGATCTTAGCACCGACCAAAAATATCTAATTGATATTCATCAGGCCATAACAAAGGGATATTGCTCTCCAGATCTTGCTCATCGTAGTCCAGGCAAAATGGCACATTCACGATGGCTGACTACAGCAAATCGTTTGCTTCGTCTATACGTTTCAACTGTAAGTCCATCTGAGAACCTCATGAACATTGCTTCTTTTATAATGAAGGTCTACATCCCAATGTGGTTTTCTATTAAGCAAAGTACGTCTTTTGTCAATGGCTCAAAACATGTTTTCAAAACTATTGAACTAACAAGAACACTGAATGACGAAGTAAAGGATATTGTAAACCCTGTCATACAAAGAAATGCATTTTTTGCAAATCCAGAAAATATTCTAGCATCAATGATTCATGATGACCGCAGTGCCATAAGAGAATTAGCGTGGAGGCGAATAAAGAAAGCAAGGCAAACAAACAAGGAAAAAGTTGTGAAGCGTTTCACAGTACCTGTTATTCAATTTGAAGCTACTGATTATACTGATTTAATTAATTGGCAAAAATGCATTGTCACTGAACCACCTGTGACAAGACACCTGACAGAAAATGAGATTGAAGAATTCATAGAAAACAAGAGTACCCCTCCATTCGAGAAATTCCCTTGTCATACACAAGTAGTAGAAAGAATGGTAAAATTAGTGACTGAAGCATCATCAAAAGTATTTGGATTGAACGCGCGAGATGGCTTCATAAGATCAACACTTCAGTCACGTAAAAAAATGCCATCATTCGAAAGTAAAGCTGAATATAAAGTTTAAATAAAACGTTAATAGAAAAAAACATGCGCAAGGATGGGTGGTTGGGAGGGCATGGGTGGAGCTCGACACGCAGCCACCTCCTCGTGGTGAGTTCTGGATTATTTAGATCATTAATCAAAAGAACATTGATCTAAATAAACTAAGAGCTGCGTAATTCAGTAACTATTTTGGTAATTGGAACACTTAATATATAATAATAACAAGTAAGTTTCAGTTATTGTACTAATGCAGAATATAAGAAAATCATTATATTTCACTTTTTTCGACGGCTTTGTGGCACCTGAAGATATAATTTCGCAGGACTAATATTTATGCACAGTCATTATCTATAGCACCCACATATTTTCCGCACTAGCCATATTTGAATTTCGAAAGAAAGTTTTAAAACCTCATTTTCGATCCGCCCTAATGTATATTTTATTTTTATTTTAAATTAGAGGCTATCCTAAGGCTGCAGCCAGAAAAGAGTCAGGAAGAGGCCGAAAGAGAGGACGTAGTATGATTGCAACTGACACTCCAGAGAAAGAAGCACTCGCTCAGTGTAAAGCTCGATGCTCTACACAAAACCAAGGCACAAAAGATAACAATATCAAGCCAAAATCCAGGAAACTAGTTTTTGAGGAGGACTCATCATCTGGTGAAGAATTAGTTTTGTCAGATCATTCATCTGATGGTTTTGATGATGAGACAAACGATGAAGACCAGGAGTTACCAACATTGGAAGGAGAGCCCCAAGTCAATGATTACATTCTGGCTGAGTTTGCTACTCCATCCAAGAAATATTATGTGGGCCTTGTAACTAAGGACAAAGATGATGAGGGGGACTACGAAGTTTCGTATCTTAGGAAAAAGCGGAAGTCGATGGAATTCTTCTTTCCACAAGTCCAAGATATGGCTTCTATCAAGCTCAGTGATATTAAAACCATCCTCCCCAAGCCTAAAACATGTGAATCAACAAAGAGACAGAATGCGTATCTTAAATTTGATTTCAATTTTGGTTTCACTGATATAAACTAATCATGTCCCAATGTACCCCAGTGCTTGTCCCACTGTGCCCCCACCTGGGGCACAGTGGGACAAAATCACCTTTATAGTTTATTGGCGAAAAACAGCCTTTTGGAACAAGCTTCTCTTTACTTTTGCATATGCATATCAATCCTTTATGATGATAGTTATTTTTCCATTTTTAAATTTTGTAATAAGTTTTCAAATAAACGAGTTATGACGTCACAAATTTTTTTTGTCCCACTGTGCCCCACTTTCCCCTATAACTTGAATATCTCGTTTATTAAATAAATCATGTTTCAATTAGCGTTTCACTTTCTCCTTTGTGTGTGTGTGTGTGCACAGGTGAAAGTTCTAAGCTCCGCCCACTGTTGTGTGTGTGTGTGTGTGCACAGGTGAAAGTTCTAAGCTCCGCCCACTGTAAGACCAGCACCGTGAGTCATGCTGCTATCTGGGATTCCCTGCGTGGTCAGTTGACTGCAGTAAGCCCTTGAGATCAGACGTGTATTCGCCAGCGTAGAAGAAAAAAGGCCCTTGAGATCAGACGTGTATTCGCCAGCGTAGAAGAAAATGGCTACCTTTAATATTGCTTGTACAACGTTTATGAAATGGTATTCAGCAAAGTGTGAAGATGTGGTGGATACCGAAAAACTTCCTATTCCCCCCTCCTATGCCTCTTTTAAAACCACATTGGATTGTGCGAAGATGCAAGATGTACAAATACTCTACGGATGTTCTGGTGAGACCGTTGAAGGCTTTCGTTGCACAGACGATGTGCTGAAGTATGCTGTAGAGCTAAACTTTATAAAGTCTCACATATACCGTGAAGTAAAAGAAACAACGCGTGCAGAAGAGAAGCAGCAGGTATGGATAATGAGTCTTGTGGATGGGTGGGATGACAAGCGGTATTATGTCAAGTTACACCATGTCGATTACTCATACCCTACGACTGAAAATGTGAATCTCGTCATCATGGACAATCTTAAGTATTTTTATCACTATATTAATGTATATCATGAGGTTCGTAGTGAGGTTGTGGCTAGTGCCCTGCGTGAGTTTTTAACAGACTTTAGAGACGAGTATCGTTTGCTGGGCAGAAAGGAAAAATATGAGCATATGTTCCTCTCAAATAGTGCGCCGGAGTGTGAAGATGTTTAGGAGAGATAAAACATTATAAAATGTGCCTAGTTCGTGAAAATTATCCTGAGGGAAACTGTCTGGTGCGTAGTCTGGTAGTGATAAAACGTTAAAACCGAAATTAATTCTTGTACCGGAAAAAACACCTACCCAATATAATGGTGTACAACAATTCGCCGCACACGTTGATTATGGTGCGACTCGCACCTCACGGATCATACGAGTTCGAACAAGCCCATTCACGTATCATCGAGTCAGCCGCCCATCGAACCGTTCCTGCCTACCTGCGTGCCTCACACGGCTCATAGTTAACTCAGAGCTTGAACCGAGTGGACGCGCGCTCCTCGAATACGATGGAACTTCCTTTGAGCAGCATTCTCAACGCCTCGTACGATGTGTCCGTGACGAAATCGTTGCGCGTGTTCAGGCGTAAATCCGGTACCGTTAGCTATGTACTGGAAACGGATGTAGACAAACAAACAAACGGAATGTTGTTTATTTAAGTGTCGAGGAGATGAATAGAATCTTCGTGATAGTTGAGAAGTGGAGTGAAGATCGTTATAAAATACCTGCTAACGTAGGTACAAGAAGAGAGCAGATTAGTGACGCACCCTCATACGCCGTTGTATGTACGTTGTATATACGTTGTATATACGGCTGATGTGGAAGAATGCTTCTGATAATAACGCTCTTGTTCCTACGCGAAACCGTTTCATCCTCGACAGAATGTTTGAAATCGTCGGATTCCGCAAGCTGAAACCTATATTAGACGCGCGTGTTACGGATATGCTTTATTTTGATACAGTACTTGAATACGCATACACCGCTCTGCTCGATGGGTTTACCGAGTGTAGGGCTGAACAAGGTGAGAATGGTCTACTGCTGGACGTTTATTTAAAAAGTTTAGACTCTTTGAAATACCATGAACTTTGGTACAAAGCAATTGATCGGTACAAGGCTGAGCTCACCTACACCGTTCACCCTGAAGAACTATTTCTTTATATAACGAGCAGTTGTCGTAACGACTTAGAAGATTATTTCAATTGCCGCTATGTTGAGTGAAGATGAGTTCACGATTGAGAAGCTCGGGTCAGTAGAAATAAACCCTCGATTGGAAAGGCGTGTTTAATAATGTAGCTAACGATGAACTCTTTGTGCGTGCTTTTGATTGTATTCTAGACGTATTTAAAGATGACTTACCAACCGGTTGTAAAGTGGGAACAAAAATAGTACTGAACGATATGAAAGCCCTTCATATCGAGTACAGGTTTCCCTATACTTTAAGCGGTGAAATATTATTAAACTGCATATACTGCGTAATGCAGAGCAATAATGATGTAAGTGTAAACTCGATTAAGTGCGAGTTTAGTATTTTGAAAAAAAAAAGTGAAATGTATTTATATATTTAACATATTTGTGTATATATATATATATATATATATATATTATATATATATTGCTATATTGATGATTATACGATTTTGATCATTCCAATGTATATTTATTTCTATATATCTCCATAATTGTGTGTGTGTGTGTGTGTATATATTTCTCCTGTACTGTTATATTGAAGGATATATTTTTTTGATTATATGCATATTCCTCGTTCATATTTCTTAAACTATTATTATTGATCATTCAAATGTATATTTATTTTCTATATATTTATAATAAACAGAATGATGCAATGTTGTTTTACTTAATTCTTTTGGTTGTAAACAACTATATCATGTTACGCCTTCTAAACCTACTAGCGGAATTCTAAACCAACTTTTAAGAATTAATTAAATAAATGGTACAATCTGGCAACTTAATAATGTATACCTGAACAATTAAAATGGTATCTGGCAACTCTCCATAATAATGTATACCTGAACAATTAAAATGGTATCTGGCAACTCTCCATAATAATGTATACCTGAACAATTAAAATGGTATCTGGCAACTCTCCATAATAATGTATACCTGAACAATTAAAATAAAAAGTGGTATCTGGCAACTCAACCTGAACAAGCCATTTACGCCTTCTAAGCCAACTGGCTGAGTAGGAGCCTATAAGACAACGCCTACTCGGCTGAAGTCTTAATATGCACTTGGCTCCTGCCAGGTGAACACCTCTCCTCCTTTCTCTCCTTTCTTTCTCTTGGGGGATAACGCCGCCTCCAAGTTTCATGACCCCTTGTTGCACCTGCAGCATCCCCCTTTGCAACATTGAGTTGTTGCATACCCCCACCCCCCTTTGCAGCATTGAGTTGGTGCATACCCCCACCTCCCTTTGCAACATTGAACATTATCTCTTGCAACTGCAACATTCCTGCACTCTACCCTTTTGCGGCTATACTACTCGCGTTCAGCAATCATTGATAACATTTATGCTAGAAACATCTCTTGTAGCGTCTTGGAATGAGGAAAAGGAATTCCAGTCATTAAAATTTTTCTCCAAGAAATCCTGCGGCAGGTTGAAATAAACGAATAGCTTCTTCGATTGTTTTGAGGCGAAGGCATCCAGGGTCATTTTCGGCTTGAAAGCTGTTTTGTTGAATATTTTTTCGTGGATCCTCATCTCTTTCTTTGGACTCCATAATCTTGATTATAGCCCTCTTCGTAGCCACAGAAACTTCTGGATCAAACAGCGCTAATGCAACCAAGCTCTCAGAGAGATACCACAAGTGGTTACTGAATTTGGCTGTTGTAGCCTTTGCAATTATTGTATGTGGATAACTAGACAGAGCCTTCATCAGATTCAGATCCTCCAGCGGTGCAGCTGCTGGCAATGGGGCACGGAATCAGGCCCTCATGTAAGTGGTGACGGTGAATACGCAGATATCCCGTAGGCTGCGCTCCTCCTGGGCTGTTAATTTAAACTGTTTCCGGAACATCCATATCTTGAAGCCGCAGTGGCGTATCAAGGGAGGGGCGAGAGGGGCGACCGCCCCGAGCGACACTTCCCGAGGGGCGGCAAATTACTTTCAGGCGGGCGCAGTATGCAAAATTTTGGGTTTTTATGTTTTAAAATGCAACCCTCCAAAAAATTATATCTCATCATTGTCGCGCGTTATTTGTGTACAAAATATCCATGGTTTTGATGAAAAATCATCATTAAATGCTATATATGCCACCTCAATGCCACTATTTCCACAAATAGTTGCGTTAAATTTTCACATCGGAAAGGTTGCCAGCCCTATTTTTCAGACTTTCCCTATATTATTTAGGTTAGGCTTTGCATTCTTTGAGCTTTGATGATGTTAATAATTAATGGTTGTTTTATTTTGCAGATACCCTACTGAATTAGCAAACATGAGCAAACGACAGAGACTGAGTGGTGCTGCATACAAGAATCTTCGCGAAAAAAAAGAGGAGGAAGCCTAGCATGCTGCTAAGCGATTTCTTCAGTTAATGGGATTCTCAGACACACCTTCAGTGCCTTCTGGGAAGCAAGGAGATCAACCGCAATGTGATATATCTTTAGAGATAGATGTTCAAGCGGCAACTTCACGTGAACCCCCAAGTAATCAGGATCAACCCTCATCTACATCACAAAGCCACCCACCCACCCATCACCCACAGAGTCTGTTTAACGATTCTGGCAACTGGCCCGTTCCAGTGACGGACAATTTGAGAATCGAACTCATTAAACGTGGACCATCACATTTGAAAAACATGAATGGACCCTTTCCAGCTGATTCAAACAATAGGTCAATGTCAAAAGTTTGGTATTTCAAAACTTTGGAAAATGGCGAAAAAACTGAAAGGTCATGGCTAATCTTCTCACCTTCAAAATGTAGCTTGCATTGCTTTTGCTGTCGTCTCTTCAACATCATCTCCAGTGCATTTGGAAAAGAAGAAGGATTTTTTGCCTGGAGGAAACTGAATCCAAGAGTACCTGAACATGAAAACAGTCCATATCATACCCGATGCTTTGAACAATGGAAAGAGTTGTCTATGCGCCTTCAGTTGAATGCTACAATAGATAATGCACATCAGTTGCAAATAAAACATGCTACTGCTAAGTGGAAAGAAATACTGAGACGAATTTATGACTGCATCATGTTCTTGGCAAAACAAGATCTTGCATTCCGAGGGCACCGAGAGAACTTAAATGAAGAAGCTGGGCTAGCTGGCAATTCTGGAAACTTTTTGGAGTTAATCAAACTAATGGGAAAATATGACCCAGTAATTAGGGAACATCTTACAAAAATACGAATGACTGACAAGATATCCACTACGTATTTGTCACCTAACATTCAAAATGAGTTCATCACACTAATCGGCTGTAATGTTCGAAAATGTATAATTGATAGTGTCTAGTGCAAAGTACTTTGCAATCAATAATTTTCGATAGTACACCAGATATATCGCATATTGATCAGATGTCTCAGGTAATTCGCTATGTGTCGATTAAAGATGGTAATGTAGAGGTGAAGGAATCCTTCGTTGATTTTATTAAATTAGAGGGGAAGACTGGTGAGGCAGTTACTGATCTCATTGTCACTAAGCTCCGTGAGGATGGGCTGGATATCCAGAATTGTTATGGTCAAGGGTATGACAATGCTGCTACGATGGCAGGTATTCATCTTGGAGTTCAACGCAGAATTCTTGATGTTAGCAAACACGCTGTTTTCATTCCTTGCAATAACCACTCGCTGAACTTGGCTGGAGTTCATGCCGCGGGACTGAGTCCTAATGCTGTAACTTCCTTTGGAACAATTGAACGAATTTTCGTCCACTTTTCTTCCTCTACTCATCGTTGGGATGTCTTAACAAAACATTCCAAAATCACTGTCAAGCGAGTCTCTGAACTTGACTCACGTTGTTAGTGCCTTGGAAGAACTGAGTGAAGGGGTCTCCGAAAATCTGGACACAAAGGGCGATTCTGAAGCTCTGTTGACCTCCATTATGTCATACACATTCATTGTGTACTTATTTTTCTGGGATCCAGTGCTGAAAGAAATCAATGATGCTCAGCTATATTTTCAAAGAAAGGGACTTGCTTTGGACCAGTGTGCATTAAAAATGAACTCTTTATCCGTGTTTTTAACTAATGAACGAGAGGCAGTACTATCAAACGCTGCAGATGCCGCCGAAGAGTTCTGTAATGAAATGGATATCAGTATAGACCGCAGAGTCAGGAGACGGAGAAGAATGCCTGGAGAGCAAGCTCGTGATGCTGGATTGACCGTGCAAGAGGATGTACGCAGATAATTTTTTGAAATCATGGATCGTTTATTAGCAGAAATTGAAAAACGCACAGTTTGTCTTAAACACATGAATGACCGCTTTGAATTTCTGTCTCCTTCGTACCTTTTGAATCAGTCCAAAGATGAAGAAATTAATACCAAGGTCAATAATTTTTCTTCCATCTACAATGACATTAATCCAGGAAGTCTACTGGAAGAAATAAAGCGTTTGCGCAGACATTTGCTCAGTTTCGAAAGCATAAGCGTCGACGATGATCCAAAGAACTGGGATATGTTAAAACTACTTCAGTGGATCGTTAAATGGGATCTAGTGGAATCTTTGCCTCATATAACAATTGCCCTCCGGATCTGTCTAACTACATGCATGTCCGTGGCAAGTTGCGAACGAAGTTTCTCGAAACTGAAACTTATAAAAACTTACCTCAGGTCAACTATAAGTCAATCTAGACTGAGCAATTTGGCGATTATTTCAATTGAACGCGAAGTTGCAGAGACAATGGACATAGAAAAAATCATTCATGAATTTTCTGTTATGAAAGTCCGAAAATTTAACTAGGCATTATACATTATATAGTTATTGTTAAAATTATGTAGTATATTATGTACGGTACATTATGTAGTATTGTTAAAATTGAAGTTGCTTTATTTAAGTTTTTCTTCCAATAAAAGTTTGTTTAGAAGTGTATTTTGTAAAGGAATTGTTTTTAAAATTGAAAATTGTTGCGGGGGGGGGGGGGGGGGGGGGGGGGGGGGGGGGGGGGGGGGGGGGGGGGGGGGGGGGGGGGGGGGGGGGGGGGGGGGGGGGGGGTGAAGGAATACAACACTTTCGATAACCAGCGAGCGTGATGAAAGCCGTGGGACTCTGCTCGACCCAAGAAAAGAAGAGCTAATTCTAGAAACTCTTTGTAGTCATCCCTTGCATAATCTTGTGACAGCTGGTACAAAGCGAAGTTGATCAGACTGGGACGTTGTTCTCTCTTAGATGCTTCAACTTCCTGGTCATCAATACCCGATGAAAACTGACTCGTATCCAGTTGAGGCCAGAAACGCTGAAATCTTTTGAACAAGAGGACTTCAGGCCCAGAAGTTGGTCCCATGCAGACCTGGAAAGCTGCACCAAAAAGAAGTTCCATGATGTGATGTCTACATGACAAGTAGAGGAGATCTCTTCCAAATTTTTGTTCTAAGAGGACGCAAGCCCCGGAGTGATGTCCCGCATTTGATGCGGTAGTGTCAAAATTCATTCCAATAACTCTGTTACTCAATTCATATTCCTGCAGCTTATCCCGCACGGCCTGTGCTTGGTGTTCTCCAGTACCAGACGGATTTTTGGGGACTCCAAGAAGCTGTTGCACTTCCAGTCCAGACACTAGAACAGAGAGCCGGTCCACACGCTCTTTCCCTGTGAGGTTCACTAGGAGTTTGCCATCCCAGTGAATAATCAAGGGAACATCGTCTGCTACTTTTTTTTCAAAGTTTCTGCTGTCTTGGCACGATGACGCTCCCGAGCTCGCTTCACTGATGACTGATTAATGGCAGTTTTCTCAAGTCATGTCCCAGACTGCGGGCAGTTTCCGCTATTACAATTGTTGTCTTTCTGTCACTGATTGAAGAACGGTCTAAAGCTGAAGCAAGTGTCGGAGTCAAAATGTTATTCACTCCACGGCTTCGTTTTGGAAGAGGCTCACCACCACAGGTTTCTTGTGTTTCATCTTCTGAAGAATGTTCGTTACTGCTACTTGATGACGTCAGCGTTCCAATAGAACAGGATGCTTCCGCTTCTTCTTTGGCTTTCCGTAGCTGCATATCTTGAGCTGCTTTCCTGTTTGCAACTTTTTGCTCCGTTTTTGACAGTACGGTATCCACAGAACTCATCGTCCCACGTCTACCTGGCTCCAATTGGGCTAGCAGGAATTGGTGATCCTCTTCGTTTTTGATCATTTGAATAGCATTTTCATGAGCGATGTCGAAAAGGTTTTCCATCTGAGATTTGAACTCTTCTTCCTTCCTGATTTGGGTTTCTGAAGGCCGGTTCTTGTTTTTTCGAAGTAGCTGCCATTCTTTGTTTAACTTCATTATTTTTCCAACAATGTGATCTTTCCGTTTTACGGGGACTGGAGCGCGGGCCCAAAACTCCAAATTTCATTCATCACATCAGTGGCTGCTTCACGAATTGGTTTATGAAGCGAAAGATGATTGTGGAAGAACACTGCAAGGACCTCTCCGATGGATGGGAGCATTTGCCCTGTCAGCTTCTCCGACGTTTTGTCCACAAGGTAAAGCGCAGCATTGCTTGATCTCGTGTTTTACCATCATTACAGCACAATTTGCTATAGTTTTTCCTCTTCCCTTTTTCATAGTATTTGTCATTTATCATTACTTATTCGAACTATAGTGGATGTAATTTCCCAGAAGAGTTCCTTGTTCCATGTACGGTCTGTGTTTAGCATATAAGTTTCTCAGGGGACCATTCTGAGTTGTGTGTATATATGCATATATATATATATATATATATATAAAATTAGAATCAATAAATAAATGTGAACAAGACAAAATAATTTCCATAAAACCTATTCAGTAAAAGCAAATTTTAAAAAGACTAAAAGAAGAGGGTTAAATTCAAAGTTATAAAAATTTACATATAAAATTAACCAGAAATTTAAAAAGCTATTTTTAAATTACATATAGTAAATTTGAAATTAGTACACTGGAATAATTAACACTAATACAATGGAATAATTAACACTACGAACCTATATGTAATTTAAAAATAGCTTTTTAAATTTCTGGTTAATTTTATATGTAAATTTTTATAACTTTGAATTTAACCCTCTTCTTTTAGTCTTTTTAAAATTTGCTTTTACTGAATAGGTTTATATATATATATATATATATATGTGTGTGTGTGTGTGTGTGTGTGTGTGTGTGTAATGAGATTTGTAACAATTTTGGAGTTTGGATATTGCGTTTGTGACAAAAAAAAAATTTTATACCCTTGGTGAATATTTTTTTTAGGTACAACTTTGAAATTTCACTGAAGTTTGTCTGTGACCTAAAATGGCAGACAGACGAAAACAGTCGTCTGGGGCACAGAATCGTAAACGGAAGGCCGAGAAAGAAAAAGAGCAAAAAGAAATTGAGGGGTCGTTTCTGAAGTATCTTCGTCCTAAACCACAAGATGACACTTCAAAAGATGTACCGAAGGCTTCCGATTCCCGAGATACTGATCTCACTATTTTACCAACAACGGCTGTCCCTGTCCACGAAGTAGATTCAGCCAATAGTAATGAAGGTATAGAACCGGATACACTGCGTTTGCCAGAAGTTTGCGATAACAGAGAGAATGTAACAACTTTTAAATATGATGACCCTGCAACCTGGGGGAAATGTGATGATTCTGTTAGTCAAATATTGGTTGAACATCAGCCGGATCAAATTCAGCAGTTCGATTTTCCGAAAGATAATAATAATCGGAAATTTTCAGCAATTCATTACAAACGAAGGCTTACAAATGGAGAAGAAACGCATCGTCAATGGCTACTGTATTCGACATCGAAAGACTGTGTACTTTGATTTTGCTGCAAACTTTTCGATAGCAGCACAGGCTGAGCACAGCCATCTCACCAACCATTTACAATCGAGGTACAAGAGATTGGAAGAACATATCTGCAATTTTAGCAGCGCACGAAGGAAGTGGTAATCATATAGAAAATTTCCAAAAATGGAAGGAGCTGGAGGTTCGGTTAAACAGCAATGGGACCATTGATTTGGAACATCTGCGCCGAATCAAAGAACAAGAAAAGTATTGGCAAGAAATCTTAGAACGACTGATCGCATTAGTGAGAGTTCTTGGTATGCAGAATTTAGCATTTCGTGGAACACATGAAAAGCTTTACACATCTGGAAATGGGAATTTCTTAAAATTAGTGGAATACTTAGCTATGTTCGACCCAGTAATGGCCGAGCATCTGAGAAAGATAAGAGACAATGAGACACATGTGCACTACCTTGGAAAAGATATACAAAACGAACTGAATTGCAAGCAATTGCACGACGTGTGCCAAATAATTCATCACCCAAAGATGTCATTCATTATATTTGCAAAAATACTCTTACAGATAGTGTCCCTAACGTATGCATTGCACTCCGAATACTCTTAACCCTGCCAGTTTCCGTAGCCAGTGGTAAACGCAGTTTTTCCAAACTGAAACTAATTAAAACATACATTCATTCTTCAATGGCGCAAGAAAAACTCGTTGGGCTATCTATGCTATCGATAGAACACGACATCGCACAAAGAATGGACTGCAAGAAACTCGTTTCTGGTTTCGCAAAGCAGAAATCGCGAAAAGTTAAATTTTGGTTTGTAATCTGGATGTTTATTTACATAAATAACACTATTTTGTTCATGATATATTTATTTTGTTTGTTTAGATTAATAAAATTATATATTGTAATTTTCACGTTATTGTTGTACAGAGGGGGGGGGGCACAAATTACACGGTTCGCCTAGGGCAGCATATAGCCTAGCGCCGGCCCTGAGTGATTCTGATGGACGTTATGAAGAAAGGACAAACAATCAACTCAGAGGCATATATTGCTACCCTACAGAGACTCCAGAGACGTATAAAGTGAGTTCAACCGGAGAGAAAACTGGAAGACGTCCTTCTTTTGCACGATAACGCAAGACCACACAACAGTTTGCAAACAAGAGAGGCCATCACAAAAATGCGCTTGACTGTGTTACCCCACCCTCCATACAATCCGGATCTGGCATCTTCAGACTTCCATTTGTTTGGGCCAATGAAAGATGCTATTCGTGGAAGAAAGTTTCAGAGTGACGATGAGGTTGTTGAGGAGGTTAAGAGGTGGCTCCAGCGGAACCCAGCGGACTTTTACCAGCAAGGAATAAAGGCCCTTGTTTCGAGGTGGAGGAAAGCCGTAGAAAGGGATGGAGACTATGTGGAAAAATGAAAACTTGTAAAAAAGGTATGTAATTACTTGTGTACAAAATTTATGGAACTTACAAGGAAACTTAGAAAGAGAAAAATAAAGTGGAGCAAAATATATTGAGTGGACCTCGTATATCGGGCATTCCCCAATTTCCTTAGTATCAATACTTTCGGGTGTAAACCAATGCTAGAATGATAGCACACTTTGTGCCACACGCTGGCTCCTGTGTTCAAGTGCTGTGTACTTCGATTTCAAAGATCAAGTGTAGCGTGGCAGTACTTGGGCCCTTATTCTGAATATCATATTGATATCCAACCAATTAAATTTGTCCAGTCTGCTACTGAACTGGGAGTGATGATGGACAATAAATTAAAATTCCATCTGCATATTTGCTCAGTTGTCAATAAGGCTAATGGCTTGGCATCCAACCTGCTAAAATCTACAATTTGCAGAGATCCAGAGTTTATGAAGTCACTTTTTATCAGTCATATAAGACCCATTCTAGAATTTTCTTCAGTGGTATGGAACTCAGGTTATCTTGGTGACTTGGGTATGCTTGAGAGAGTACAGTGTAGGTGGACTAAGCACATTACTGGGTTTGGAAACCTCTCCTATTCTGAGAGACTTAATAGATTACAGCTTTTCTCTATCCGGGGCAGGCTTCTCAGAGCTGACATGATACAAAAAACAAAAACAAAACATCTTTATTGCAGATCATTCACAATCCATAGCCACTTAACCTAACATATAAGTACAATTTTACGTATTATACACTGAACTTAATACAAAAATAAGGCCAACATAGCCACTTAACCTAGCATACTGGCATACTGTTTAATTAATTACCTGACAATTTTATGTATATTGTTATTACACGAAACATCATTAACTGAAAAAGGTCATTTGTATACGTAGGGGAAAATAATTGTAGCTTAATGAAAAAATCAGAGAAATTATGAAAATAAAAGAGTTTAATAAAAATGCTGATGAATTATGGGAAGCTGAGTTCGGATATGATTTTGTGGAAACTATATTTAAAATTATTAATTATAGAACAAACAAAACGTCTTTGTTGCGGATCATTCACAATCCATAGCCACTTAACCTAACATACAAGTACAATCTTACGTATTATACGCTGAAAGTAATACAAAAATAAGGCCAACATAGCCACTTAACCTAACATACAAGTACAAAAATAAGGCCAGCATAAGGTATTGTAAACCAGCAGTTGTCTGAATCAAGACTGCCATATAGGTGAGAGGTACACAGTATCTGAAGACAGGACATTGCACAATAACACCCTGGTAATTACCCTGGTAATGAAATTATATATATTCTTCCGAATTAACATTTCGCTGGTAGGTAGGTTAAGCGTAGTAAACATAAAACTGGCACTGCACCATTTTGGTTCACTACATAGCATACGAAAATCATATTATAAACAACAGAGAGTTTATTCATGACAGTTTTTGTATAGTTCCACCACAGATGGGATGTATACAGTGCAGTACAGTAAGTTCTAAAAAGATAAGTTTTAACTGATTCTGAACACCTACCAAATTTCCTTACTAGCATGTTACCCTGTACGTACAGCTTTTTACGTTGCCTCTCAATATCAAGTTCATCTCGCAGCTCGTGAGTAATTACATGACCTAAGTATTTACATGTGTCTTTGACAGGTATTGTCTGACCATTCATTTCAAAAGACCCGCATGATATATGTTTCAGTAGATTATACCTAAAAATCAAAATACAACTCTTTGTCCCATTATAGTGATGTCATTTTCTATACCATATTGTTCATATGTCTCTAATAATACTCTCAGCCCATTGGGAGGGTGACAGAAGAAGAAGGTCATCAGCATACATTAAATGATTAATGTTTTCCTTTCCAATGACACAGCCAGGACGTGTAGTTTTTAGTTCATTGGTGTTGGAAAATATTTCAAGGGCCTTCACCTATTAATCCTTCTGACTTGTTTCAAAAACCTCCTCAAACGAATACCAGTGTAGTCATCTCCTGAGATGGCAGATCTGATGGCACACATTAGGCGTTTGTTTACATTTTAATTTTTATGATTTTAACAACAAAAATTGCTAGATTTTATATGGAAATAAAATTAATGGCGCTGGAAGAGTTTAAAAAAGTCAAAATTTGGCCCATATTTTTTATTTCTGTCAATCATTCATTAATTAATTTTTTTTATACCACTCGTTGGGGGCTCTCCCGCCTCGCGTGGCCCCACGCACACTGCGTGATCTGCGTAATGGAAAAGCCGGCGCTGTTTGTCATTTACCTTTATTTATTTGGACTATAGTGGATTTAATTTTCCCAGAAGAGTTCCTTGTTCCATGCACGGTCTGTGTAATATATATATAGATATAGGATAGAACTCAAAATGGTCCTCTGAGGTTTTTTATGATACACACAGACCATGCATGGAACAAAGAATTCTGGGAAAATTAAATCCACTATAGTCCGAATAAGTAATGGTAAATGACAAATACTAAAGTTTTCCTTCGGTAATATTTTTAAAGTCAATGAGGTAGTGAAGAAGACAAACGCAAACACAATAGTTTTTTCTTTTTCATGATGTTATCCCGACGTGGGCAACGGTCACTTGCAAACTATTGTGTTTGTCATTTATCATTACTTATTCGGTCTATAGTGGATTTAATTTTCCCAGAAGACTTCCTTGTTCCATGCACGGTCTATATATATCATAAAAAACCTCAGGGGACCATTTTGAGTTCTATCCCATCATGAAACAGACATGTTATGTGCTTGAAAAGTGGACGTTCAATTCTGCCAGTTGAGGTTTAAGTTTTGGATTTTGGCTAAAAATACAATAGTTACCCCCTTTTCTTTGATGCATTCAATCCGATATGAATGCAACGAGTCTTTTGCTTATATTGAGGTTCTAAATATAGTAGGTTTTCGGTTCCAGGTTCCAGAATTTGCTCGTTTGATCGTGCGGATCAGCACACGTTTCCGGTGCAGAGCCTCTACACTAGGTGCCCCATTTTTGACCAACTTCTTTTTTTCCCGGGTCCAACCTCCTAATATCATTGTACCTGTCGCTCTAAGTAAGAAAATAGCAATTATTTTCCATTTGCTGAAAATTTCGGACCCCATAGGTCTACAAAACCAATTTTCCCCTTTACTTTATCAAAAATTGTCAATTTTTGGAAGTCTTTCAGTTATATATTTCTTAAATTTTATTATAACCTCATTCGATGTACATTTTTGGTTAGAAAATTAAAATAGCTATCGATTGATACTTAATTTACTATGCTTTTATACCAAAATAGAAAATTAAAAGGCAAAAATGTCTATTTTTTTAACATTTTCTTCTACATTTTGTCTTGAATGGGATTTAGAGAATAGGTGTTACCGCTACATGTGAAGCATCATCCCACTGCAGCTTCGTGGCAATGGGCTTTGGAATATATTTGACACTCACAATATTT
Organism: Bathynomus jamesi; assembly: GCA_023014485.1. Taxonomy (NCBI): domain Eukaryota; kingdom Metazoa; phylum Arthropoda; class Malacostraca; order Isopoda; family Cirolanidae; genus Bathynomus; species Bathynomus jamesi. The sequence continues at coordinate 256,794 of JAJOZX010004053.1, forward strand.
CCAAGGTTGGAACAACTCAAGAGAGTGAACATTTCATGACAGCTCTTCAGCCCCATCGTTTTTTGTTTTTTTATTCAACAAACATACAATACCTTGAACAGAAAAATTACTGAGTAAAGCAAATGAATGTATGAAATAAAATGTGAATACTGATAATGATTGAAGTTATTCTAGCAGTTAAACTAAGGAACTCTTTTTAAAAAATGGCAACAAACTTCTTTGATATTTTACAACTTGCAGGAGTTGTTGTCTTTGTTCTTCATCTGTTGTGATGCAATTTGCGAAATCTTCAATTAACTGTACTTCACGTTCGGCAGCATCATTAACAACCTTAACACTGTGTACAAAATTGGAGATTTGAATAAACTCTCTGTCCTTTTTTCATGTTTTAACAGGTTTATTTAACTATTTTCCATTGCTATGTAGAACATCAAAGAAAAACCAAGATTTTGGTCCAGCTAGAGAAGCTAGTTTGGTTGATTTATTGATCAAAGGAAATACTAGTTTGCCACTTTAGGCATACGAGCTGTTTTTATCATTTCTATGTGGGCTAATAATTTCTGTAGCACTGTTTCTTTTCTCTTCATCAGATATACGTAAAGAAAATAATGAAAATGGAATAAACTCCTCAGTTAGGTACCAACAATAGCCTTCGAATATTTTGATTGTACGATGAGCTACATTTCTGTCCAGTGTGTCACCAACTCACCATATATGTGAAGGTCACTATAGAAAGTCAAATCATTGATTACTACATCCGACGCTTTTGGTGCTTTGAGCCATGGTCGGATATATAAAGCAGTGAATAAGCAGAACTCCTATAAGTGTTTCACAGATTCTCCAGAATAATCCATTTGTTTGCTGAATGCCAGCATTTTAGCAGAATAGAGAATAGTTGCCATCCAGCGAGCATTATGAATTGCTCCCGGACGGAGCCAACGAACTCCGTTCGATGGTATATGTCCAAGAATCTGGAGAACAACTTCTGCGCATTCTCTATAATCATTCCTGAGAAATATGTTTCCGGTATCTGTGTCGCTTAACATCTTTAAAACTTGGGTTACTCGTTGCATCTTTGATTTCATCTGTCTATTTGTAATTTTCAAAGTTGTATAGGGTATTGTGATGTCTAATGTCTTCCATTTATCTCGAAACTGTTTAAATATCACATTTTTTTCTGGGCCTGTGGTAGTGCCAAAATATTTGAATAAATGCAGCGGCCAAGACTCTTTCGTAAATGTGATGCCTACATGCAAGCCACATTACCTTCCTTTCTAGGAGCTCTTCTAAAATGATGCAGGTTCCATTTATCCAACCTGTATTAGAGGCTGTTGTATCAAAAACCAGTGCACAAATGTTTTGGTCCAAGTTCCAATCTTTTGCAGCATTAAATGCGGCGTTTGCTTGCATTTTACCAGAGGAATCCGGAATACAGTAGATGGTATATCAAGAACTTTTCCCTCAGGTGCTGAAGGGATCCCTGACACAATTATTGCTAGCCTTTCTCCCGTTTCAGAAACGAGCTTCCCATCCCAGTGTAGCGCACAATGTTTAGGTGGTATAAACTTTTCTTTGACCATTTTGGCTGTTTCAATGCTTTTTATCCCTTGTCTGTGCATCATTGATTTTGATAAAGTGATGTCGCTCAGGTCTTTATTGCACTGACTTGTAATAACAGCAGCAAACCCTGTTCTTTGGCGAACAGAAAGGTTAAGATGACCTGTTATTTTTGAAGCAATAGGATTCTACACAATATTTTTTCTTTTGCATGAGGATTTTGATGGAGGAGGAGTATAATCCTCATCTCTAGCATATGATGTACTTGGAATAGGATTTGGTTCATTAGGAATCGCCATTTCTCCTTCAATATCTGTTTTCAAGATCATGCTGAGTTTTTCCTATCTCTCCAGTTCCTTCTCTTTAAGTAATTTTCCACGCTCCACTCTTTTCACCTGACTCTCAACCTTGTTTTGATAGATTTTATCTACTGATCCTAAACAAAGCTTTTTGGGTCCTCTTTGGTCTATTAGAAACTCTATATCTTGCTGCTTTGTTACCGAAGTTCTTAATGGATCTTTTTTATTATTTATATGGCATTTTGAGAACAAATATCAAATAACTCCTTTAATTCCTTCAGGAAAGATGGTCTCTTCTTATTTATTCTTTCTTCCTGTGTTTTGTGTTTCGAGAAGTATTCATATTGCTTTATCAATTGTTCTACTTTTTTTCTCGAATGGCGGCTTTTTTAATTATCTTGGCATGTGATACCGGCCCAATACCAAATTTTTTTTAACTTTTCTTAGTACTTCTTGGATCACATATGACTGTGATTTCTTTTTCATAAGTCCTCTTGGTAAAAATACTGTAGATAGTAACGTAAGATGTCACCATTAGATGGCAAAAGAGACCCTTTCTGAGGTTTCAGATTGTGAATTTATGAGAAGCCAATCTTCTGGCTTATCCGTGGTACGAGTTTCAACTTTTGCACAAACCATTTTAGTCTAACTAATCTAATCTGAAATTTGTATCATAATCATATCATAAATCATATCATAATCATAAATCTGAAAATAATAGAAGTACAGTTAGTACACACACACACATATACAGGGTGCGGCATAAGTCGGTTTACCGAGAATAATGGAAACACCTTGTGAAGAATAATATTTATCATTTACTACAGAAATTATTCAAAGTGTCCTCCATCATGTTCAATACATACGTTGCATCTCTGAACCACTGAACAACAAATAGCGCAGCACAATTCTTTGTTATTCAACGTCTCGAACTCTTGGCGTATCAAAGTCTTCGTGTGATCGAAGTCCCGAGGTTTCTGTCCGTTGACTCTATCTTTGATTACACTGGCCAACAAAATGAAACTTTTTTCCCTCATCACAAACATGATCACACTTTCCTTAATGCATTTTTCGCGCTGATTCCGAATCTGATTTTATTTTTTTTCTAGCACGTATAGTTATATAGATACACTGGTTTTGATATTTTTAAGTTTTTGATATTGCTATAAGAAAATTTATGGATGTATAGATCACACTTAGGAATACTAAACAACAAATACATCATATACCTTATTCAATGTACTTATAAATAAAGAATATATACATTATTTTATTAAAAGCGCGGTGAGTGTGATTTCCTTTTGTAAATTTGGCCTGGATTGTCACGATACAGCATCCAACAATGGTCCGCCATCATGCTTTCATTCCAATATCCTTGGTAGCGCTTCTCCATCATCTGAATATCTTGATGGAAGTGCTCTCCTTGCTCGTCACTCACTGCACCAAGGTTTTCAGGAAAGAAATCTAAGTGGGAATGCAGGAAGTGAATTTTTAACGACATTCGACACTCCATTTCTTTGAAGGCATCAAGGAGGTTCTTGACTCCATCCTTATACGCAGGTGACTTGTTGCTTCCAAGAAAGTTTTCACATATCCATTTGAACGCCAGCCAAGCCTTCAATTCCAGCGGACTTAGGACTTTTTCAAATTCAGTGTCATTCAAAACCTCCCTTATTTGTGGCCCAACAAAAATTCCTTCCTTCAATTTTGCTGCAGTAACCTTCGGAAATTTCCTTGAAAGGTATTGGAACCCTTCAGAATTGACTTTACCCATTGCTTTAACAAAATTCTTCATTAAACCAAGTTTAATGTGAAGAGGTGGCAGATAGATCTTTTGGGGATCCACTAAAGGGACAGACTGGACATTGCTTATCCCTGGGACATATGTATACCTAAGTGGCCAGTCACTTTTGGTGTAATGTTCTATAGTGGCGCGACTGTCCCACAGGCAAAGGAAACAACAAATTTTTTTGAATCCTGACTGCATACCCATAAACATTCCTATAACTTTTAGATCTCCACAAACATTCCATTGATGACTGTCGTATTTGATTCCCTTAAGTAGTATATCCATATTGTCATATGTCTCTTTTAGATGGACGGAATGGGCAATGGGGATGGATGGCATTATATTACCATTATGCAAAAGAACTGCTTTCAGGCTTCTCTGCGACGAATCAATAAAGAGGCGCCACTCAGATGCCACATACGTCTGAGATATGGCTGTAAATAGTCCATTGATGTCATGGCAATAACAGAGAGGACCGTCTACTGAAAAGAATGCTGTTAATTCAAAATTCCGCTTTCGGTAGTAACTAATACGAACATTGTTCTCAAGTAAATTTTCTCCTTTAGTCTTGAGGCGAGAAGCTCTGATTTCTCTTTAGACAGCGATAAGTCTCTAACAAGATCATTCAACTGTCCTTGGGTTAACTTTTTAGGCTCTAAATGTCTACCTTCAAAAGTGTACTCTGGTTCTGTAGATGGTCCGGAAACGCCAGTTGCACCTTCATCACTTTCCATGTCATCTATGATAGAATCTAGCCTATCACTTGGGGGAATTGGAATGGGCAATGTTTCATCATGTTTTACTGGTCTACGTGCTGAATCCAAGTTTGGATATACAATCTGGTGTTTGTCTTGGCAGAAAACCCCATTAAGTTCACACTACAAAAATAACAGTCTTCATGATGATCTCTCGGCTCCCTCCATATCATGGGTATGGCAAATGGCATTGAAGCTTTTTTTGTTAAGCCAATCACGTAATCCATTTGAACAGCCAGAACAGATTTGATGTGGCGCCCATGGTTTATCTTGGTCACCTAGATGGCAACCAAAGTATAGCTTGTATATTTTCTTAATGTCGGTTGTAATACTTCGTCGCTGTGTTTTAGTTGTCAACCCGCCGCATACGAAACAGAACTTGTCGGGGTCATTCTTACATTGTCGAGGCATGTTGACTGACCTGAGCAAACTATAAATTAAAAAAAAATGTACACCAACTTGACACAAGTTCTTGGACTGGACTGATCTTTTGACACACAAAGCACGGCGTTGTTGCCTGAATCACAATGCTGCTAGACGTAAAAGCTCACACCTGAAATACATAAGATGTATAATTAAGATAATTGAAATAAATAAGATGAATAAACTAAAAAACACAATAAAATAAACACAATCAAATGTTGAAATATTAGTATTTTGCCTATTTAAAATGGTTAAATCTGTGTAGTTATATATATGCCTTCATCTTGAAAACTATACGTGCTAGAAAAACTCTGAATGCAGTTTTGGAATCAGCGTGAAAAATGCTATCCAGCCACCACAAATTTTACTCTGATGAAAAATCTTTGTTGACCAGTGTTATTTATACCCCACATTGAATAATCGGCTACAAGATAAACCACCTACTGAAAAATTATCTGATATTTGATATTTGATAACAAAAATTAATTAATGTGTCGTGAAAATTTTTATGCTTAAATAGTGTGTCGCCAACGTGAAAAGTTTGGAAAGCTCTGGTCTAGAGTTATAATAAAATACATGGAATTTATAACTGAAAGACTTCCGAAAATCGACAATTTTTGATAAAGAAAAGAGGAAAATTAGTTTTATAGGCCTAGAAGCAGTGGCGTATTAAGGGGGGATCCAGGGGGGGTCAGGCCCCAGGGCCCAGCTGTTTTAGGGGCCGATGTTTATAATGATATCAATGATAAATTTGGAATGCTCAACAATATCTCTCAACTAACTTCAGAGGAAGCATCAAAAGCAACAAAAAATCTGGCTAGTCCATTACCCAAATGATTTTGAGGACAGCTTCCCATTTGAGTTTCAGTATTTTGTACTGTTTGTCAAACAAAACGCTTTAGCTGACACTCGCCCATTAGGAGTACAACAGGAAATTCACAAATTGAGGGCTGTTTCCCCAAAGGCTTTCGTTGCTTATCGCATTTATTTGTGTTTGATGATGTCAAATGCAACTGCGGAGCGTTCTTTTTCTCATTTGAGCATGATTAAAAATGTTAAATGTCAAATGCTAACCTAAAAGAAATTGTAAAGTCTGTCATTGTTATGCATAGAAAAGAATATTTTGCAGAATTTAAATACTGAGTTTGTGATTGGAAAATTTAGTGATATGAAGCAGCTCAAAAAACTTTTGTATACTGGTGGTGGATGATTTTGTGACCAACTTTGGTAGATTAGTAGTGGACTTGTAGTTGTGTAATTGGTTTGGTGTAATTGTAGCAGCTTGGTATTTGTGTAAAACTTGCATTATTTGATTTAGAAATAAATGGTTTTATTAATTTACATGACTCGAAGATTTGTCTTGTTGAGGGACTCCAAGAATATTTTGGCCCAGGGTCCAAAAATCCTTAATACGGCACTGCCTAGAGCGGGTCTAAAATTTTCATCAGATCGGAAATAATTGCTATTTTCTTACATAGAGCAACAGGCATAATGATATTAGGAGGTTGGACCTGGGAAAAAAAGTTGGTCAAAATGGGACACTGTATCTCCTATTACGTACTTATACCTTAACTGTCTAGCAGAGTCTCCTAATTTCTATTACTTTTACTATATATTTTTTATACTTTCTGCTTTATTTATATTCTCTACTGCTTTAAACCCTAGATCCTGTCCCAAAGCTGGATCCTATCTGCTTTGCAGATTATTTTATTTTATTTGATTGGGTTCAGAATCCCAGCTGAGCCTTGAACGGCCAAGCTCTGAGGGGCTACTTCAACCTACAGCCCAAGTTAAGCTAGACTAAAACTTATGGATTTGGAGGTCCTATTAGGTCCTACCTCAGGGTTGCTGACTCGATGTGGGCCTACCTTAAGCCTCAGTTGCATAAAATTAAGATAAAAAACAAAAGGGGCACTATATGATAATAAAAACCCACTCTAATAGACAGAGTTTATTTCCACAACAGTTTCGATGCCCACTGGCATCCTCTTCGGGTGGATACAGAAAAACGAATGAACCAAAAACAAGAGGGAAAACAGTCCAGGGACCATTAAGAAATTCGCACCTAGGTTAGATCCCGTTCTCCCGACACTGGAAGGGTATTTTTATTAAAGGGACCCGCTTATAAGTACATTCGCACAAATTTAAAACTATCTACTTGTTCTATACATACAGATTCTATTATTTTTTTTTTTACATAATTATTACATTTATTATTAAAATTTATTACCTTTAATGGATCTTTTATGTTTGGTGCACGTTCTCCGATGTTTTCCTAAATTTCGTCACTGATGCAGTTTTTCATGCTGATTCCAAAAATGAAATTCATTTTTTGGAGAAATTATTTTTTAAAAAGTTATTTAACTTTTATATTTGTAGGTTAGGTTAGGTTAGGTTAGGTTAGGTTAGGATGTTACAAATATATTATACAATTTATAAATATGCATACATATGTAAATTTGTAATTTGTAAATATGTAAACATATGTAAATTAATATTTTTTTTACCTTTTTACAGATTTAGTGATTATGAATGATACGGTGTACAATCTCAAAAGCTTGTGGTCTCGCTTAAAAACCGAAAAAGATGCAGTCAGCTTTTTCCAGGAATACAACATCGTGCCAAAATCTAAATTATGCCGGCGTAAGCAAGCAATGAGCATAAGTATTCGTGGTGGATCTGCTCAGTGGCGCTGCTGTAAACGCGGCTGTAACGAATGGATTTCTGTCAAGAAAGGAACGTGGTTTGAGGGTGGCATGCTTCCGTTATCCACCGTAGCTGTATTTATCTACCCATGGAGCAAGGAGATGACTACGGGTAAATTTTGTAAAGAGGAGCTGGAGATCGGTGAATGTACGGCAGTGGGCTACAACAATTACATGCGGGAAGTGTGCGCGAAGGATATTCTTAGTAAGCCGTCTCAGATTGGCGGGCCCGGAAAAATCGTTGAGATCGATGAAACAATGTATTCGCGGAGAAAGTACAACAAGGGAAGAGTTCTTCCACAGCAGTGGGTATTCGGTGGGGTGTGCCAGGAAACTCGTGAGGTTTTTCTCTACGCTGTTCCATCACGAGATCGCCAGATATTAGAGGAATGTATTACGGCTTCCACTCTACCTGGGTCCACAATAATAAGCGACATGTGGAAGGCGTACAGCCATATTACAGATATGGCTGGGTACAACTTCGAACACAAAACCATCAATCACAGTGTCGAGTTCGTTTCGGAGGATGGAGATCACACTCAGCAAATCGAGAGCACCTGGAATTGCCTGAAACGCCCAAACAAACGCCGTTGTGGGACTCACCGTTCCATGTTGGATTCGTATTTGTGTGAGTTTGTATGGCGTAGAAGATACGAAAATACGGACATATTCAAGAAGATTTTGCAGTGCATTTCTGAGTTTCAGCGTTAAATCAGCGTGATTAATTGTTATTATTATTATTATTAATTGTATAATATATTTGTAACATCCAAACCTAACCTAACCTACAAATATAAAAGTTAAATAACTTTTTAAAAAATAATTTCTCCAAAAAAAAATTTCATTTTGGAATCAGCGTGAAAAACTGCATCAGTGACGAAATTTAGAAAAAAATCGAAGAACGTGCACCAAACATAAAAGATCTCATTTAATATTGCATTATTTATTACAGAAATTATAAATTTATTATTACATTGATTATTACATTGTTGTTTATTATACAGAAATTATAAACCTAAAAACGAGTAAGGTGCTTTATAAATGTAATAATTATGTCAAAAGAAAAATAATGGAATCTGTATGTATAGAGCAAGAAGATAATTTTAATTTGTGCGAAGGTACTTATAAGTTGGACCCTTTAATGAGATTCTTGGTCAAAAAATCCCTTACCTAAGTGTGAATTTCCTAAAGGTCTCTGGATTGTTTCCTTACTCGCTTTTGGTTCTTTTTTTTTTTTTTTTTTGTAAAATGTAAATTTTATAATAAATGTAAATGTAATAATGGAAGTAATAAATGTAGAAATAAATATAAATGCAATAAATGTAATAATAAAGGTAATAAAATAAATGTAATAATTAGTGTAAAGGTAATAATAATAATAAATGTTAAAAAATGTAAATGCAATAATAAATGCAGTAATTATGTCAAAATAATAGAATCTATATGTATAGAACAAGAAGATACTTTTAATTTGTGCGAATGTACTCATAAGCGGGACCCTTTAATAAAAAATGCCCTTCTGGGGTCGGTGGAACGGGATCTAGCCTAGGTGCGAATTTCTTAATGGTCTCTGGATTGTTTCCTTCTCGCATTTTTCATTCGTTTTTCGTTTTACAATTTCTGTATAATAAACAACAATGTAATAATCAATGTAATAATCAATGTAATAATAAATTTATAATTTCGGTAATAAATAATAATGCAATATTAAATGTAATAAATTTAATAATGAATGTAATAATTATGTAAAAAAAAAAATAGAATCTGTATGTATAGAACAAGTACATAGTTTTAAATTTGTGCGAATGTACTTATAAGCGGGTCCCTTTAATAAAAATACCCTTCCAGTGTCGGGAGAACGGGATCTAACCTAGGTGCGAATTTCTTAATGGTCCTTGGACTGTTTTCCCTCTTGTTTTTGGTTCATTCGTTTTTCTGTATCCACCCGAAGAGGATGCCAGTGGGCATCGAAACTGTTGTGGAAATAAACTCTGTCTATAAGAGTGGGTTTTTATTATCATATTTTGACCTTCACGTTGAAAAAAGTGAAGTTTTTGCATTTAAAAGGGGCACTATTTATGGTCTTCTTTCTAAACCTTGCAACAACAACACAACCTGCACCATTGCACGATGCAACAATCTTGTATTTAAACAACCAAACTGAATTGCAAGAGAGCTCTCTATAAGACCACGCCCTGTAAGTGCCGCATTCAACAAAAGAGTAGAAAGAACGCGCCAGTGCCTCCAAAAAATTATGTCACAAGAGCCCAAAAATACAAGTTCTAAATTAAGTGAATTTTTCACTAACTTTACAATTATGAGATGAATATATATATATATATATATATATATATATACACCTTAACTTAATATAGACAAGCAATGCTGCATCAATCAGCTTAGTCATCATATCGCCTTGGGACAGCAATGGCTCTTCCTCTTCTAGATTTTCTAACACTCCCCACCGAGGAGCCATTGTTGTCATTACCTTCTGCAAGTTTAGCCAAGCCTTCTCCATGAGGCTGTAACCCAAATGTTTCATCTTGACTATCCGTGTTTTTGCTGATTTCTGAAGCATAGAGTTTTTTGTATAGGTCTCTTTAATTTTCCTCCTGAAGTCTTTACCAGTGTAGACCTAACTAAATTGTCTTTGCCAACAAACAACTCTTCAATTATGCCAAGCTTCTAGCATTGCCTTGGTCTTTCATCCCCAATCATTACCACTTCTCCCACCTTGATACAATTTGCATTTGAGCCCTTTACATTGCCTAATGGGTAATAATTGAGTTCTGGCAAGTATTCCATCTGCCACCTCTTCCATAACTGATCTTGTAGCTCTTCAAGGTACTTGGCCCTTCTGGTTAACTCTTCTTGACTGCTCTGGATAGGGTGCAAGTCTTCTGGCAAACTGGGCTTGATGTTATTCGTTTATCACAAAGAAAATGATTTGGTGTCAATGGCTCTGCATCCTGCATACTGTTATAAACAAAGGTGATAGGCTTGCTGTTCACCATTGCTTCTACTTCACACAAAACAGTGCAGAATTCTTCTTTTGCTCAAATGGACTAATATTAGCCAAAAGTTTCTTTAATGAACACTTTACACTTCTCACTAGCCTTTCCCAAAATCCTCCCCACCATGGTGCTCTCTCAACAATAAACTCCCACTGTACCCCATGGTGTGAAAAGTAGGATTGGAATCCCTCCTCTTTTAGCAAGGACCAAACTTCTTGGAGTTCCTTTGCAGCCCTTTTGAAGGTTTTTGCATTATCCGATATGATTTTATTTGTGAAACCCCTTCTGTTCACAAACCTTTTAAAGGCCAAAAGAAATACATCACTACTTAAGTTGCTTACCAACTCCAAATGGATTGCTCTGGTGGTAGCACATTAGGGTGTATCATGCTCATTAAAGCACGAATTTTAAGATTGGCAGTATGCAGAGGCGTACCAATACTTTTTGCCGCTCGGGGCGAAAATGCCAACGCCCCCCCCCCCCCTGCAACAATTTTCAATTTTAAAAACAATTCCTTTACAAAAATACACTTCTAAACAAAACTTTTATTGGAAGAAAAACTTAAATAAAGCAACTTCAATTTTAACAATACTACATAATGTACCGTACATAATATACTACATAATTTTAACAATAACTATATAATGTATAATGCCTAGTTAAATTTTCGGACTTTCATAACAGAAAATTCATGAATGATTTTTTCCATGTCCATTGTCTCTGCAACTTCGCGTTCAATTGAAATAATCGCCAAATTGCTCAGTCTAGATTGACTTATAGTTGACCTGAGGTAAGTTTTTATAAGTTTCAATTTCGAGAAACTTCGTTCGCAACTTGCCACGGACATGCATGTAGTTAGACAGATCCGGAGGGCAATTGTTATATGAGGCAAAGATTCCACTAGATCCCATTTAACGATCCACTGAAGTAGTTTTAACATATCCCAGTTCTTTGGATCATCGTCGACGCTTATGCTTTTGAAACTGAGCAAATGTCTGCGCAAACGCTTTATTTCTTCCAGTAGACTTCCTGGATTAATGTCATTGTAGATGGAAGAAAAATTATTGACCGTGGTATTAATTTCTTCATCTTTGGACTGATTCAAAAGGTACGAAGGAGACAGAAATTCAAAGCGATCATTCATGTGTTTAAGACAAACTGTGCGTTTTTCAATTTCTGCTAATAAACGATCCATGATTTCAAAAAATTCTCTGCGTACATCCTCTTGCACGGTCAATCCAGCATTACGAGCTTGCTCTCCAGGCATTCTTCTCCGTCTCCTGACTCTGCGGTCTATACTGATATCCATTTCATTACAGAACTCTTCGGCGGCATCTGCAGCGTTTGATACTACTGCCTCTCGTTCATTAGTTAAAAACACGGATAAAGAGTTCATTTTTAATGCACACTGGTCCAAAGCAAGTCCCTTTCTTTGAAAATATAGCTGAGCATCATTGATTTCTTTCAGCACTGGATCCCAGAAAAATAAGTACACAATGAATGTGTATGACATGATGGAGGTCAACAGAGCTTCAGCATCGCCCTTTGTGTCCAGATTTTCGGAGACCCCTTCACTCAGTTCTTCCAAGGTACTAACAACGTGAGTCAAGTTCTTCTTAAGACTAGAAACAGCATCATACTTAGCACTCCACCGCGTATCAGAGACTCGCTTGACAGTGATTTTGAAATGTTTTGTTAAGACATCCCAACGATGAGTAGAGGAAGAAAAGTAGACGAAAATTCGTTCAATTGTTCCAAAGAAAGTTACAGCATTAGGACTCAGTCCCGCGGCATGAACTCCAGCCAAGTTCAGCGAGTGGTTAGTGCAAGGAATGAAGACAGCGTGTTTGCTAACATCAAGAATTCTGCGTTGAACTCCAAGATGAATACCTGCCATCGTAGCAGCATTGTCATACCCTTGACCATAACAATTCTGGATATCCAGCCCATCCTCACGGAGCTTAGTGACAATGAGATCAGTAACTGCCTCACCAGTCTTCCCCTCTAATTTAATAAAATCAACGAAGGATTCCTTCACCTCTACATTACCATCTTTAATCGACACATAGCGAATTACCTGAGACATCTGATCAATATGCGATATATCTGGTGTACTATCGAAAATTATTGATTGCAAAGTACTTTGCACTAGACACATTATCAATTATACATTTTCGAACATTATAGCCGATTAGTGTGATGAACTCATTTTGAATGTTAGGTGACAAATACGTAGTGGATATCTTGTCAGTCATTCGTATTTTTGTAAGATGTTCCCTAATTACTGGGTCATATTTGCCCATTAGTTTTATTAACTCCAAAAAGTTTCCAGAATTGCCAGCTAGCCCAGCTTCTTCATTTAAGTTCTCTCGGTGCCCTCGGAATGCAAGATCTTGTTTTGCCAAGAACATGATGCAGTCATAAATTCGTCTCAGTATTTCTTTCCACTTAGCAGTAGCATGTTTTATTTGCAATTGATGTGCATTATCTATTGTAGCATTCAACTGAAGGCGCATAGACAACTCTTTCCATTGTTCAAAGCATCGGGTATGATATGGACTGTTTTCATGTTCAGGTACTCTTGGATTCAATTTCCTCCAGGCAAAAAATCCTTCTTCTTTTCCAAATGCACTGTAGATGTTGTTGAAGAGACGACAGCAAAAGCAATGCAAGCTACATTTTGAAGGTGAGAAGATTAGCCATGACCTTTCAATTTTTTCGCCATTTTCCAAAGTTTTGAAATACCAAACTTTTGACATTGACCTATTGTTTGAATCAGCTGGAAAGGGTCCATTCATGTGTTTCAAATGTGATGATCCACGTTTAATGAGTTCGATTCTCAAATTGTCCGCCGTCATTGGAACAGGGCCGGCGCTAGGAAGTGCGGGGTCCTCTACCCGTTGTCGTTTCAAAGTTTGAGTGACAAGAAATTTCGCTAGAGCACCTCTTTGTTTTTCATTTTCAGCTGCCTTAGCCTTGGCCAGTGCTCGTTTCTGATTGCCGCTCAAATACTTTCGCCCTTTGTCTCTATCTCTGCTTGTGCTTGCCATGATGACGATGATGTTTGGCTTTTTCAATTACTTTTCTTTTAAAAAAGCTAAACGGCGACGATAAACTGAAATTACAAAACAAAAAACAAAATCATTCACAATAAAGACTCCCTGGCACTGAAAAATAATAAAGATGTGCATGTATGCATCTAATGATTAAAGCAAAAGATTTCATGATTTTTAAAAGCCTGGGAGTAAGAAGAAAAGCGCAGGGGGCAAAAGAACAAGCTCTAGTAAATAGAAATGTAAATGCTCTCTATGATAATGAGGCAAAAACTAGTTAATTTAATATGTAGGATCTACTTACCACCACGTTTCTCTGTTACATGCAGGCTTAAGACACTTCAAGTTTGCAGTTTGGACATATAAACAATTTGGACATATTTAACAAACAACACAACTTTACATTCCAAGCTTTATGTTATATAATCTCATTAACAGCACTCTTTCTGTGTTGAGGGTTTGAATATCGTCCACAAATTACCTTTTTTTTAAAAAAGCTAAACGGCGACGATAAACTGAAATTACAAAACAAATAAACAAACGATTAGCAATAAAACATTGAAACATAGATATACGAGGACGGACTGAATAGTTTCACTGCCTTCACAGTAACAAGAAACTTCGTGCACACTGGACACTCATTAATTCATCATAGCGTCCCCCACTCGAGCGCGTGCGCGGGGTCCCCTCGGGGCGCGGGGCCCAATTTGAACAAATCGGTCTAATCGGCTTAAAACCGGCCCTGCATTGGAACGGGCCAGTTGCCAGAATCGTTAAACAGACTCTGTGGGTGATGGGTGGGTGGGTGACTTTGTGATGTAGATGAGGGTTGATCCTGATTACTTGGGGGTTCACTTGAAGTTGCCGCTTGAACATCTATCTCTAAAGATATATCACATTGCGGTTGATCTCCTTGCTTCCCAGAAGGCACTGAAGGTGTGTCTGAGAATCCCATTAACTGAAGAAATCGCTTAGCAGCACGCTTGGCTTCCTCCTCTTTTTTTTCGCGAAGATTCTTGTATGCAGCACCACTCAGTCTCTGTCGTTTGCTCATGTTTGCTAATTCAGTAGGGTATCTGCAAAATAAAACAACCATTAATTATTAACATCATCAAAGCTCAAAGAATGCAAAGCCTAACCTAAATAATATAGGGAAAGTCTGAAAAATAGGGCTGGCAACCTTTCCGATGTGAAAATTTAACGCAAGTATTTGTGGAAATAGTGGCATTGAGGTTGCATATATAGCATTTAATGATGATTTTTCATCAAAACCATGGATATTTTGTACACAAATAACGCGCGACAATGATGAGATATAATTTTTTGGAGGGTTGCATTTTAAAACATAAAAACCTAAAATTTTGCATACTGAGCCCGCCTGACAGTAATTTGCCGCCCCTCGGGAAGTGCCGCTCGGGGCGGTCGCCCCTCTCGCCCCTCCCTTGATACGCCACTGGCAGTATGTATTCCTATGTAAAATTAAATTTTAGGAGGGGTTTGTTTTCTTGAACGTTTGCTAAAAAACACGTTTAAGTGTTCAAATTTCAACTTTTTCGTTTTCTGGTTATGTACAGAACAGCTGTGCAGGACATACACTGTAGTACAAATGTAACAGACCGGTTTCTTACCAAACAAAACCATTGTAACAACTGTTATAGGCTATTAGAGTTTCACTGTGATAATTTTCTATGTTTCAGATACAAAGCTTGGTGAAGATTGTGTAGCCACTATGGCTAAGCAAGGACGAAAGACCAGAAAAAGTTCTGGTTCAAAGCTGAGTGATCTGGTGGGTCCAGGCAAGCAGTTATTTCCCACAGAAGTTCCAACCTGGAGAGCTGTGTTTCAGAGAGGAATCTTCCTCCAGGAAGAGAAGCTGCTTCTGGATGATATGAAGAGAGCTCAGTACCCTCTGCAAGATTTGGCTAAGGACTTGGCATCACTGGTACTGGCACAGTGGCGCAAAAGCAATGCCAAGTTCACTCCTCCTGTGATCATTCAAGCGAGATCCATTGCCAGGAAGATTCTTGTCAGGTGGAATGAAATGAGTGACCTAGTGAATGGCATAGTGAAGGCTGCAAAGAGAGAGAAGAGAATATCTGAACTTGATACATTGTTTGACATAACATCCTGCAGACATGATATCACTTTCTGTGGGACTGAAGCATCTGGCTGCTCTGGCTGTGCTGCTAGAGTTCATGTCAACTGTGACTGTCCTCTACCTCAAAAGATTCAAAAGCTAGAGCTAGAGTGGCTCCATTACCAGAGGACCAAAACCTCAGAAGTTTCTGGCTTCTGGATGGCATCTGTTGATGTGAAGGAAACAGTGAAGCAGGTTGTAGTGCCTTGCACCACAGGATTATCTTTTATTAATGAAAATTGGCACAAATTGGCATGAATGAAATATTTTAAATCTAAATACTTAAATACAAATTAAATGTCCAGTTAAACATGTCCAGTGATTAATTTTAATTCTTAAGCATCCAATGAATAGAAATTTAAATAAAAATTAAAGTGCAATTATTAAAGAGGTTCAAAGCAAATATAAAAATATATTTTGTGCCTTTCAAACAATTTAAATTTTGAGGCATGATGTGACTAGATATGAGTTTACTTTTAAGGATTCTTTTAGTTTGTTAGTAAAATCGTTGAGCGAAAAAACGTATTGACAACGACAACACAAGGGACGTCAAGTTTTTCACATTTATATACAATCAAAAAAGCACGCACGCAAGCAAGCAAATTTTCTCCACGGTATATTTCATGTATTTCCAATGTACCAGGCTCATAATATTTTTATTATTGCATATCTGTATGCGTCGTTACTATGCGATACCCAGAGCTGGGCAATAAATACATTGAATGTATTTAAATACTAAATACTAAATACATGGGAGAAATGTATTTAAATACTAAATACTAAATACATTTTACGAATGTATTTAGATACTAAATACAAAATACATCAATTGTATTTAAATACATTTGTAAATACATTTTAAATACATACAAATTTTAACATATGCATTCACTAATTCATGAGTAACAACAATATAAAATGCTTGATAAAGGATAAAGAAATAGTACAATCTAATTTCCGATTATATATTTCCCGTTTTAGAACAAAACAAAAACAAAAGAACTTAGAACTTACGATGTTCAACCAGTCACATATTATACTCAACTTTTGCACAGTTTGAATCATGCCAGGGTGGACACGCTGTGAAAAAAATAAACATGAATTACCTAATGAATAATGATCGATAATTAATGAATCAATAATCATTGATATCAATTTTTGATAAATTTCTACTTTAGGGGACACGGTGAATTTCGAAATAAATACACCACTCGATAGATCAGACGATTTTAAAAGCTTTTTCATCAATGAATTTTCCATCGCAAATTGGATTGATTGCAACGAGTTAGTTACACAGGCAGTTACTTAAGGCAGAGCCGTTTTGTTGATGTCTAAAAAAACACACCTTCAGATGAGTGTACAGATTCGTTGTAGCATTGCTTGCAGCAGAGACTTCGTGTTTACACAGCAAGCAGGTGCACTTTACCTTATTACCGTCTTTAGATTTAATTTTAAAGTATTTTCCATCAAACAGAGGGTGCACTAAATTGTTATCTGCAGATATATCACTGTTTGATTCACCGGATTTGCTTGTTGAAGCCATGACACGCACACGATAAAGAAATTAACCGCTTTCGACTAAGAGTGGCACACAACTGATTGAACTGACACGTTGAAACATGAACCATGTTGTACTACACTGTCGACGCGTCGTACTGTGCTGGTACAGAACGTGTATTAAACCAGTAAAAGTATTTACATTTTTATATTTTGAGTATTTAAATACATTGTATTTAAATACTCATTAAAGTATTTAAATACTATATTTAAATACATGAAAAACAATGTATTTATAAATACAGTTCTAAATACACAAAAGTATTTAAATACATATTTAAATACAAATGTATTTAAATACTGCCCAGCTCTGGCGATACCATATACTGTGGTTTCAATCTTTTTGCAATTCAGCAACAAATCAAACCACACAACTGATTAGCTTAGCATTGCAATTATACTGAATTTGTTCACCCTAGGCTACACTGGTCTAGCCTAGCTTATAGAATTTCTTAAAGTTGCCTTAAGATACTTATGCTATATTCTAAATAGTAAATAACAATAAATAATAAGACATTAGCAAGCTTTATACTGTTTGTGATTAGTACTGTAGCTATTAGCTAGGTCTATTGATGGAAAAAAGTTTCATACTGTAAATTAACATAGACTAAGCTAGGCCTACCTATGGGAAGGTCAAACTGTAATTTACTCTAGCCTAGCTGAGGCTTACCGTAGCCTTTGTTTTAGATAACTAACCTCAGCCTACTATATTGAAGAGGCATAGGCCTGCTCATTAATTTTCTTAGTATACTTTACTTTATAAGCCTATTATGTTTTCATGTTATTTTCTTAGCAGATGGCCTACTAATCATTTGTGGCCTACATACTTTCTTAAATAGTTTCCCTGTTAAACTTAGCACAATTCCATAATGTGGATTAAGTTTTTATCATCCACAAGTTACTAGGCCTATACAAAGGTGGGCACCCGGGCCTCAAAAAGGACCGACGGTCCCGGTCCCGGTCCTTGCCTCAAACTGGACCGACGGTGCCGGTCACGGTCCTTTCTGAAGATAGGACCTAGGAACGACTCGGTCCTCGGTCCTTATATATAATATAAGTGAAAAATTTGATTAAAATGAAAAATGAAATTAAAGACACCGGAAATCTTTAATTTTATTAACGTAAATTATAATTAATACAATACATAAATGATGAAAAAAAGTTATTAAGTTAAATGCTTGAGTTTCCCTTCAAGAAGACTAGCATTTCAAGACTAGCATCTTCTTTAGAACTTCAAATAATCACTAAACACACTAAAAAAGACCGTCCGGACCGGACCGTCCGGAATTGCTTAAAAATGGACCGTCGCTCCTCATTTCGGTCATCACTGAGAAAAGGACCGACTTTCCCGCTCACGGTCCTTAAAAGGGACCGAGTTCCTGGAATTCGGTCCTTTTGGAACTCGGTCCTGCCCACCTTTGGGCCTATATAGCATATATATTTTAATTATCAATTTTTGTCATTTTTATTATTTATCATCTTTTTTTCTAGGAGCTTATGCTTAGAGCTGATGATGGTGATGATGATGAAGATGAGGTGACTTCCTTGCAAGAGTCTCCAGGCAGAGCAGCTCCTACTGCTGACACAGATTTTTCCAGTACTGCACCAGGCACAAGCCCGAGTGTCAACACTGGCAAAGTCTCCACCTCTGCCAGGAGGGACTACATGGATATCTCAAGCACTGCTGCGGCTGCAGTCAGGTTCAAGGTGGCAAACACTCCTGCAGCAGCCATTGCAACTGGTTTCTTGCAAGATCTCATCAAAGCTGGCCATCTATCTGCTGATAAGGCATATCTAGCTGTTGACAGGATGAAGATGTGGAGTGGCAAGGAGTCCGTAATAGGTGCCTCGGTGGAGGCCCTGGAAAAAAAAGACAGAGGGAGAGGAGATCAAGGGAATTTTCTTTGATGGAAAACAAGATAAGAAGACAAAGATCATGAGGTACAATGAAGAAACTGGCCGCTTCCATCCTGATATTACAAATGAAGAGCACTATAGTGTTACCTTGGAACCTGAGGAGAAGTATCTCTTCCATTGTACACCAGAAGAACCTGAAGGAAATGAGAAACCTACACTGAAGATAGCTCAGGCTCTGTTTGAGTGGATTAGTGCTCATGGTGCTAAAGATACTCCACAAACACAGGACCTGATGGAGGAGCCATCACTCACTTGGAGAGACTGCTAAGTCACAAGTGTCACTGGCTGATATGCCAGTTGCATATTAATGAACTCAGCCTCAGGCACACGATCATCGAGCTTGATGGTCCCTACACGCACAAGTCTAGGTTCAGTGGCCCAAAAGGAAAACTTTTGGAGAAGATCAATGACATACCTTCAATTTTAGCTTCAAGGCTCTGCCAGGAGAAGAAGATATAATTGAACTGCCAGAAGACATTGTACAGAACCTTAGCACTGACCAGAAGAATTGCTACCTATTAATCAAAGCTCTCAAGACAGGAGATTTGAGCAAGGAAGTTGCTGGTCTGAAGTGTGGCCCACTGAATCAGTCACGCTGGCTGACTACAGGTGAGGCTCTGTTGATGCTGTGGATGAGGCAGCATTGTCTGAGGGGGGGGGAGTTGTTGAAGAAGCTGGAAGTGCTGCTGAAGTTCTGCCTGGACTTCTACTTCAAGATGTATTTTGAGATCAAGGTGAAGCACCACATGAGGTATGGACCTCACCATATTTTGACCGCTCTGGGACTGCTGAGAAGCCAGACCTCTGAAGTCAGGAACATAATCACTCATGTGATAGTTCGTGGAGCATATCATGCTCACAGTGAGAACCTCATTGCCTCTCTCCTGTGCAGTGAGGATGAGGAGGAGAGAGCATGGGGGTTGAGATGATTGAGAAGATCAGAGGTAAGTCTGAGTATGGAGACATGAGTCTGAGAACTCATAGAAACCCTAAACTGAATTTTGATGCCACTTCTCCAATTACTCTGATTAATTGGGATAAGATTAAACTGTAAGAGCCAGGGGCGTACCTAAAGTATTTGGCATCAAGGCCGAATCCTTCCTTTGGCACCCCCCATAAATAATTCTAAAATTTAAACACAGAAAAATATATGTTTGTAAGTAGATTTTTAAACAGTACAGTACTGTCATAAGCAAATTGGAAATAAGAAAAATGCAGGACATTAAAATTTCAGTGAACAGGTAATACTGCATTTTATTTTATACAAAAAACACAGGAAATCCAGTCTCAACGCTCAGTCTATTCTTCAAAGGTACATAGAGAGGATTCACTGTCTCTGCTTTCGAGCCTTAATTTCTACAAATTGATCAATGACCTCATCAAAATTCACCTTCTTTGCATATTCATGTTCAACTGAAAGTAAAGCCAGATTTGTCAATCTTGTCTGACTCATGGTCGAGCGAAAGAAATTTGTTATCAATTTCAATTTGGAAATACTGCTTTCACATGAAGCAATAGACACACAGAGAGTCAAAAAGAATCTCAAACACAGTGACAAGCTTGGCAAAGATTCACAAAAATCCCATTTCACAATAAACTCCAGAAACTGCAATGCTGTCCATTTCTTTGCCTCTTCAACGCTGATTTTGGCAGCTTCCAAATGCCTCCGAAGTCGTCCAATTTCCACACTGATATCTTCATCAGAGAATTCATCGAAAATCTGAGTCAAATTTGGAATATACTTCCGAAGTTCTTCTTCTGTTGCAACAACTAAAGTGTTTGGCTGAATAACAGCGAAGATTCACAGAATTTGATCCATTGCTTTAGAACGAATCTCCAATTCTTGATGAAAGCGATCAAGACATTCAAACATAGCCCTTTTTACTTCCTCTGGCAATGTGAGACCAGCATCCTTTGCCATCTCTCCTGGCATCCTTTTTCGGAGTTTTACTCTCCCTCTTCTCTCCATAGAAATGTCCATTTCCTCACACTTTGTAGTTGCATAATGAATGGCCCTCTCCACAATTTCATTGCGCTGATTTTCAAGAAACAGTTTTAGAGCTTGGAGCTTCACAATGCACTTTTCAAGGCTGATTCCAACTGTTTGCAAATACTTTTGTGTGAGATTAATTTCTTCCAGGACTTGACACCAAAAAGAAAGGTAACTCAAAAAAGAGAAATCACATACAGCAGACAGCAAAATCTGAGCTGATCTTCTTGTGTCCACATTTTCTTTGGGATCGCACAGTACTTCAAGGGTTGAGGTCAGCTTTTCAAAATTTGCCTTCACTGGTTTCACAGCGTCATAATGAGCACTCCATCTTGTCTGGGGAAGTCTTTTGACTGTCATGCCTATTGCCTACATTCTCCATCAGCACTTCCCAACGGTGAGTTGAGACTGAAAAGAAGGAATAGACTCTCCAAGGTTAAAAAAAAAGTCACACATGAAGAAACGCTTCCAAATGAGTGCACTCCGCAAAGGTTCAGAGAATGATTTGCACAAGGCACAAACAAAGCCTTGGGATTAATATCTCTGATCTTTGACTGAACACCACCATGAATCCCAGCCATAGTTGCAGCGTCGTCATATCCTTGACCACGGCACAGGTTTATGTCCAGTCCATCTCTCTCCAGATGTCTCAGGATATCCCCTAGGGATAGGGAAGAAGCCCAAGAACGATTCCCTTCCTTCAACTTTGTCACATTCAGTATGGACGTATCTGATCACTTCACACATCTGATCAGTGTGGGACACATCAGGAGTGCTGTCAAAATGAATCCCAAAATACTTTGCTTTCTTGATATCAGCCACTATTTTCTCTTTGACGAATTCCCCAGAAGGCAAATGAACTCATTCTGAATCTTTGGAGATAAATACGAAGCCACTCTCCCCCAGATGGAATAGAATGCTTAATCCTTACAAAATGTTCTTTCAAAACTGGATCATAATTTGACAGCAACTCTACCAATTCCATGAAGTTTCTTCATTTTTCTTTGTTGGAATCCACTGGGTCGATTTCGCTTCAAAGTGGATGTTTTCTGCAAAATTTTAAAATCAAAAGGTATAAAGCATGAGCATGCATAACAAGCATGAACTATTATGACTTGAAATACATTAACTGAACAAATTGTCTGTGATTATTATTATTATTTTTTTATATTTGGGGGGGGGTTAAGTGCAAACACGACTCCTAAAAAAGCAGAAAACTATGAGCATTACTCACAAATAACTAGACCACTGACAAAATTAAAATTAACAGTACAGGGTGTCCCATAAGTCCGGCATCATAGGAAAAATAATAAAAAAAAGGCAAAACAAAAGCTTTTATTTACAGAACATGCTCAATGTGTCTACCATTGTTTTCAATACACAAATTCAGATGTGATACCCAGTCAGCAAGCATACGGTGAATGATGTCAGGAGTAATGGTGTTACATGCCCCAATAATGCGCTACCGCAAATGTTCAACACTCCTAATTTTCTCTGCGTATACCAGCGCTTTCAAGTGGCCCTAGAGATAAAAATCTAGTGGCGTGAGATCCGGGCTTCTAGCTGGCCATTCCACAGGCCCTCGACGTCCTATCCAATGACCAGGGAATTGTTGGTACAGGTATTCCCTTACTTGGGTGGTCTAATGTGCAGGAGCGCCGTCTTGCTGGAACCATGTTGGGAAATTTCCTTCTTCGTTCAAAACACTGGGAAATGCTTCTTCCTTGAGCATACGTAGGTAGGTGCCTCCAGTGACATGTTCATCGAAAAAGAGGGGGCCTATGATGCGATCCTTCCAAATGCCACACCATACCATCACCCGAGATGCACCTTGTTCCTTTGAAGAGGTATACCAGTGAGGGTTGTTTGGAGACCAGTAGCGGGTGTTCTGTCGATTTACCTCACCATTTCCATAAAAAATGCCTCGTCACTGAACAGAATGGTGGACGGGAAATTGGCATCCCGAGCATAAGAAAAATATGAATTATGGTTTGTAGAAATAGAAAAATATGAATTTCTCCTATGATGTCGGACTTATGGGACACCCTGTATATTCAGTAAATAAAGACTTAAAAAAAATTATTACAACAGAAAAGCTTCAAACAAGTGGTTCTCAAACTTTTTTCAGTCAGATACCCATTGAGTTATCAAATTATCAACCCAGACAAGCAGAGACAATTAATTATATTATCAATGCCAATGCATTAACACTAATTCAATATACAGTAGTATGGTATAACGCTAGCTATTATAATTGATATCATTATTTAATAAGCAGTAAGCATTAACAACATATTAAATATACAATGATACTACACTGGACATCATAATTACTTAATGAAACATACCTCATGTATGTGGAGTCACAGTGTCAAGTGAACAAGACTTGGAATGTCATTTGCAGCCAGCTGGTTATGCTCAACAAACTGATGACTAAAACGTCAACAAACGTTCGTCTTTCGATGTAATTTTTATCAAATATTTAATTTTTTGTTTGTAAATTTTGTATTGCCAATAAAAATAAAAATTTATTTTATAGTGGAAATTAACATTAAGCTGTTGTAATAGTTTGAACATTTTTTAATTTTTTTTCTTACTTTGGCCAATTTTTCATTTGGTTTGTAAACTTGTACTGGTATTTCAACTCTCCCGATGGCATCCCCCTCCTGGTTGTCACCCGGGGCGGACCACCCCTCTCGCACCACCCCCTTTAGTACGCCACTGGTAAGAGCCACTCTTCACTTGTAAGATGTCAAGAGGAGAAGTTGAGGAGCTTCTCAGGTCTCCACTTGAAGTTGAGAACTTCTCAGTTCACACTCAAAGCTGTGAAAGAGCAGTCCAGGAAGTTTCAGCTGCAGCTCATGCAGTGTATGGGCAAGAGAGAAGAGATGGTTTTGTTCGTGCTAGGATCGATCAAAGAAAATTGTTGCCAGTTTTCAAGTCAAAGCAAGACATTATGAACATGTTTTAGATCTCTACAAGACCTGCTAGACAAATCAAGATGCTTTCAGAAGAAAAAATCTCAAAACATTCAGTTGACCAGCATATTATTACAAGCTTGGGGTGGAGGAGGGACTTACACAAATATTAATGAAGAATTGCAATTGTAAAAAAAAGGTTGAACGTCACAGCAGCTTGCGGAAAGGTGTGGGCAGCTGCCATCACACTCAATGATGCCGAAAAGAAAATAAATAAAAATTGGTGGAGGCGTTTCTAAAAAAAAAGAAAATGCAAGACCCAGAGAGAAGAACAAAAAGATTCTACCTGATGAAGAGAACAGCCGCGAAATGTGGTGTATAGGAGACTAAAAATCATACAATTCCTTAGTTTTTGGCCATTTTGGGTGATTTTGGTTATTTTAGGGGTTATGAACCACTTTGGCTGATCTTAAATGGGTCCAAGCCTGCCCCTTAGGGTGTACCATTTTTGGGTCATTTTCAAAAAGTCAAGGTCCAGGAGTCTAATGTTGTGCCAAATGATGTCCTAAACACGAATTTTACAGGCATTTTCTAATCCGACAAATTTTGAATCCCCCCCACCCCCCCTTGAAATTTTGCGCATCCCCTTTTCCTAAAAACCCCATATATCTCAAACACTATCAACTTTATCGAAACATGTTATAGAATAAAAATGATTTAGAATCAAAAGTTCTATTAGAAAAGTTCATCAAAATAGAAATTTACTTAATTTTGAAAATTTTCATTTATTTTTTAAAAATTTAAATTAAAAAAATTTTTTGCTTGCAGTGCATTCTTCTTAAATAAGGTGTTACCGCCACCTTTGAAGCATCATCCCAATGCAGCTTCGCGGCGATGGGCTTTGTATTTGCTAGTTATAATGCAAATCATAATTAGTTTTTATTATAACTAGCCTATACAAAGTGAGGACAACCTCAAAACTATATATATATAAAATAAAGCTAAAAATTAACACTTTATCTATAGTTGTGAGGTCCCAGCGTTTTTTTTTTTCCTTTATTCAACACTTTCCTAAAAAAAATAAAAAGAAACAAGTTTCCTAATTAGAAATCATTGATATAAGAGCTTTTTAAACATAAAAATAAGAAAAGACAATTTATGGTATATTTAATAACAAAAAAAAATCAGCCTCTTCTAAATTAAAACAATCTCTGCAAATAAAAATACCTAATCTATCTGTTAATGAACTATTCTTTACTGAGTTTTCATTCTTTTAAGAGTCTTTACTAGGATCAGGAATTAGTTTCTATTCTCTTCCACAATTTGCAAAAGACCTTGAAATTCTTCTTCATTTTGACATTTGTCATGAAAGTCTTGAGCCAGCTTGATTCCTCTTTTCGGTATCATTGACTACTCTAATAGATGAAAGAATGTTTTTCAGTTTGTTGTAGTCATCGACCTCTTCCCATGTTGATGCTGGTTTCTTTATCCATGAGTCTGGTTTTGACCCACAACATTGAAATAAATGCCATGAAATTGGACCTACTAGCTGATGAAGCTTGTGTCTTCCTTTAAAATGGGGAAAACAGGTTGCCCACATACATAATTTTCTGGAACTGGATATTTGTTTAAGGATTTTCCGATCTATCTTTTTCATCATTACTTAGCGATCCAAAGAAACTCAAAGGGACCACTTCCTCCGTCAAATACAGTAATGATTGGCAAAAGATTTCAAAGCAGCATTTGCAACTTCCCTATCTTCCTTCTTGTAATTCACCAAATCATGATAAAACTTCAGATCATTAGCTGGACTATCTAGTGAATTAGAACATAAAAGCCAGTATTTTCCATAAATTAATGCATTAAATAGACACATTCTCTTTAATTTCTTAATCAATGATTCATCATATGATGCTTGGTGGGCAAAAGCATACATTTTATTTGTATACAAAATCATTGCCATCCACCTGGCACGGTGCATTGCACCAGGTTTCCGCCAATGACTGTTTTCTCTGGAAACCTCTCCTAAAAGCATTAAAGTTGTTTCAGCAACTTCCTTATAGTCATCACGTGGAAAGCAGTCAGATTTTCTTAAACATTGGGTCATAAATTCTACACATTCTTCCTTTAGGCCTCTTTGATACCTTGATTTAACATCAAGAACATTGTATGTAGATTTCGTATTAATTTTCTTCCATTTAGACTCGCGAAATTCTTTGAATAACTCAAACTCAGGAGATTTACTTGGGCCAAAAATGGTTTCATACACAGCACACAAAACTCTTTCAGCCACATGATGGCGGCATGCTAACCAAATCAATTTCTTTTGCAAAAGTTCTTCAAGTAACTTACAGGAACCTTTCATCCATCCTGAATTGGATGCAGTGGTATCAAATGATACTCCAAAGACATTTTGCTTCAAGTTCCATTTTTCAATACTTTGAAATACAGAAGTGGCTTGAGACAATCCAGTGGAATCATCTATTATAGAAACTGATAAAAGTTTTTCTACATTTGGGTATCCAGTAACAAGTATTGCAAGGCGGTCTTCTTGTTCTGAACATGATTTAGTAAGCAGCTTGCTATCCCAATGTACTAGGCAGTGATCAGGAGGAGTAAAATCCTTGATGCAAGTTTCATATTTTCGTTTTCTTGTCTTTCGAGCGGCTCTTGCAGATGTGGTCCTGGAGAGAGACAGTTTTTCAATATCCTTGCCACACCTAATGGCTACTGCAGCAGCAAAAACAGTCCGTTGTCCAATTGAGAGATTAAGTCTGTCTGCAGTGGAGGAAACCAATGGCGAGGCAAGAATATTTTTGGGGCTGGAAGCATTTGAAGGTCCTGCTGTAGGTTCTGTCGGAAACTCTTCATAGCTGTCTGTCTCAGAACTGGTCGTGCTAGAAAGAAGGGTCTCTGATGTTCTGGCTGTAGCACTCACTTGCTTCACTGATTTGTTTCTCTTTGCGTTTCTTCTCTTTCTCTAATCTAATGTACTTGCGCTGTACTTTTGATGCATAATCTGCATCTAGCAAACCTAAACATGTTTCTCGTTTTGTTCTTTGATCTTCTAAGAATGAAATATCATATGCTTTCTGAGGCTCAGTTCTCATGCGGTCTTTTTGGATTAATTCAACGGCATTTTGAGAAGAGATGTCAAAAAGGGAATCCATAATTTTCATGAAATTAGAGAGTTAATTTTCAAAGCTTGCTCTTTTTTGTGCTTGATTAAATTATTATGCATTTCTTCTAGATTTAACAGCATCTTCCTGCCTTTAGGGTTTTTACTAATATCTATAGTAGGAATGCATGCTTTTTGCCATATTATTAGTAGCTTCTGTAGAACTTCATTAACAGTAGAATCTTTTGTAACTTTTGGACCCTTATACTGCATTCTCCGTAAATAAATAAAATGGCTTAGAACATCTTTATTGGATGGTAAAACAATTTTAGATGAACTCATAATATCAGCCTGCAAGCGACCAAGAATAAAGTCATGCTGTTTTGTAGCTGTTTGACTCATTTTTTATTTATTTTTCAAATAAAGCAGTCTGAAAAGAAACAATAAGAGTAAAAACAATGCTTGTTTATTAAAATTCAATGTAAAAAAGGATTTTTAAATTTGGATTATACTCACAATATACTCATAAATAATGTAACTTAAGCACCTTATTTTATATTAATACAATGAGGTGCTCTTGGACAAAAGAAAATGAAAATTTTCAAAATTACGTAAATTTCTATCTTAATGAACTTTTCTAATAGAACGTTTGATTCTAAATCATTTTTATTCTATAACATTTTTCGATAAAGTTGATAGTTTTTTAGATATATGGGGTTTTTAGGAAAAGGGGATGGGCAAAATTTCAAGGGGGGTGGGGGGAATTCAAAATTTGTTGGATTAGAAAATGCTTGTTAAATTCGTGTTTAGGACATCATTTGGCACAACATTAGACTCCTGGACCTTGACTTTTTGAAAATGACCCAAAAATGGTACACCCTACTGCCCCTAGAAATGCTTAAGGGTGTATGTGAACAATATGGAATATATGGAGGTCATTTGAGGCTACCGAGTCTTTGAAATTGGCCAAAAATCCCATTTTTCGACAAAAAAGTGCGATTTTGAACACTTAAATGTGATTTTTCTCAAAAGTTGCAGAAGACGAACCCCTCTTAAAATTCAATTTTACATAGGAATACATACTGCTAATCTTGAAATTCCACGTTTTTCAATATTCGACCTGAGCATGATACACCCTGTAGCACATGTAAAAAGACATATATAACCTTTGTTAGACATCCTTTGCTCATACACATAGACTGGACCCGCAGTCTACTCCCACTACATCAAATGGGGCAGTATAGATACACCGTTCTCTTGGAAGTGGAGCCACCTTTTCATGATAAGGCTTTGCACTCCAACGTTTGCAAACCATACATCTGTGCAAGAACTTTTTTACTATTTGTCTAATTTCAGGAATCCAAAACTGTTGTCTGACTTCTATTATCACTTCTCTAACTCCAACATGCAACAACTTATGATGCGTATCCAGGATCAGAAGTTCCACAAAGTGCCCCCCAGAAGATAAAAAAATTGGATGTCTTTTCTCCTCTGGAAGCCCAGAAAACTGTAGTCTACTTCCTACTCTCAATACATCCTGATCCAAAAACATTTCCAAACCCTTGAGAGCAGAATGTGTTGGTAGAACCTGTAATGGACTGCTGGTGAGTAATTTTCTCTCTTCACCTCAATATGGGGTCCTGCTGCATAACTTGACAGCTGTTCACAGTGCATTTTCTCATCTCACTCACCCATTCTTCTTCAGCCTGGCATTCTCCTACAATAGGCTAATTAGAAGGCCAATTTTCACTTCCAAGTTTTAGCCACTCTGGTCCATTCCACCACAAACTTGACTGTGCAAGATCTTTCACTGAAATTCCTCGTGTTGGTAAATCAGCTGGGTTTTCGGTGCCTGGACAATGCTCTCATTGCTTTGGATGTGTGTGTGCTTGAATTTCCTCCATCCTATTGGCAACAAATGGTTTCCATTTCCTTGCCTGGCTTCTTAACCAGTGCCAAACTATAGTGGAGTCTGTCTAATAACAGCTTGGAATTTCATAAAGACCCAAAGAGTTTTACACTGTAACTGCAAACCGACTAGCAATGACTGCACCCATCAATTCAAACCTTGGAATAGAAAGCCTTTTCAAAGGTGCTACTTTGCTCTTTGCAGCAACCAACCTACAACTTACTTCCTCTTCGAATGTGCCTCTGATATAAATGCAAGTTACATAGGCTTCCTCACTTGCATCACAAAATTACCTGGGCTATTGTTCAACTCTCCAAAGTACCATCTTGGGATTTCAATGTCTCCAAGATGTGCCAATTCTTTCAACCAATATTTCCACTTTACCACCATATGATCGGGTAACTCTTGGTCCCAACCAAGTTCAATTTCCCAGAGGCTCTGAAACCAAATTTTTTAGTTTATAACAAATGGAGCCAGGAATCCAAGAGGATCAAAAGACCTTCGAAGCCAAACTAAGAGCTGTACGTTTTGTCCACCTTGTCTCATTCTCAGCCAGCTCTACTAAAGATTTCCCATTAAAGGTAAACAAATCCTCTCCTTGCTGCCAAACAATGCCTAGCACCTTGGTGTCTATTGCCCACAACTCCTTAATACCAGAATCCTCAATACTTTCTGTTGCATCAGGTCCTACACAGGACTGACTCGTAAACTGTTGTAACTGAGAATGATTGGTCTGCCATTTTCTAAGCTCCATGCTAGCCTCCCTCATTATAGCTCTAGCCTCCATGAATATCTGTTTACTTTAGCCATTTCTGTATCATCCACGGAACACAGCAAATCATCAACATAAAAATTTTTCATCATGTGTTCAATAGTATTAGGATAGACTTCAGAATATTTCTTAAAATGGTACTGCATAGTAGCTGCCAACAGAAATGGACTAGAGCTGAGGCCAAACAACACTGACTTCTTTCTATATGCTTGAACCTTGTGTTCATTTTCCAACAAGGCTTTCATATCCACCCACAGATACTTTACTGCATCTCTGTCCTCTGGTTTTAACTTTATCCTCAAAAAGGCTTGCTTCACATCTGCAGTCAATGCTACTCTACCAAACCTGAATCTCAGTAACAAGGAAAATAAATCTGCATTTAAATATGGCCCAGCATCTAAACAGTCATTCAAGGACACACCACCTTTGTCCTTGGCTGAGCCATCAAAAACTACCCTCAGTTTGGTGGTAGTTTTGTCTCGCCGTACCACTGCATGGTGTGGCAGATAATGTGCCTCCTGGCTCACCAGCTCACTTGCACCCTTTCAGCATAGCCCTCCTTATATAGCTTAGGATGGCCTCATTGTATTCAATTACAACTCCTCATTTTTTCTTAGCCTGTGCAATGAAGTCTCCAACCTCCTATTAGCTAGCTGAAGGTTTGAACTGGGTTTGCAAGAATCCTTCCAAGGGAGGCCAACTTCATAGCAACCATCTCTAAACCCAATCCCTTTTTCAAATTGCTCTAAAACATCACTGTTCACTGTACTTGCCTGCTTCTCCTGTTTGTCCTTTATGCCAATGGATTCAAGTTCCCAAAAGGCTTTCAAATGCCTTTCCAAACCATGGCTGTTCTCCTCAATCTTAACAAAAAGAGCTTTAACCTCCATTTCATTGCAATAGCTACCATGTAGCATCCAGCCTAGCTTACTTTCAATAGCTACCGGACCTCGAGATGTGCGGACAATATTACCAGTGATGAAGTCCCAGTAATAGTCAGCTCCAATCAAAAGACTAATATCTTCTGTTCCTTCAAACTTATTATTGCCCAAATTAATTCCTTTAACTTGCAATTCTTGGACACATGCCATATCTAAACAAGTAGTGACTGGAGCACAAAGTTCCTCAATCTCTACAGCTTGGACCTTGATAGTGGGACTTTGTGGTAACAACCCCTTAACCAGAACTTCTACCTTCTTAACTTTGGTTCGGTTTTGAACGGAACCCCCAAACCCAGAAATTCTTAAATTTTCCCTCTTAAGTTCTTTAAACTTCAATTTTCTGGAAATTCTGGTCTTAATAAAGCTACACTGGCTACCACTATCAAACAACACTCTTACAGTAGCTTCTCCATCATTCCCAATTAATAATGCTGCAGCTGTTTGCAATAATCCCCCTTTACTTTTACTCCCTTTCATAGCAGTGGCATGTGCCACTGATGTCTCTACTTCTGGGGTAGGCCTACTAGGAGTGTTTTCACACAATAATGGCTGATGCCGGCCATGGCATTTTTTGCACAAAATTTTAAACTTACAAAACCTTGCTCTGTGACCTTTCAAAAAATTTAAAACATGCTGTGGACTTAGTTACCCTGTCCTTTCTCTCCTCAACAGGTAAAGCCTCAGCCACTCACATTTATATGACTTGTGGTTGCCTTCGCAAAATATGCATTCCTTGATTCCCTTTAATTTATTCTCAGAGGATGCATGTAGAGCTGACACTGTACCTGGGCTATTCCTTTTTGTAGAAACTTTGGTGCTGTGCCTGCCTTTGTCCCCTTGTTTAACATCCCACTGTGCAAACTCAATTCCCTCTCGTCTTGCTAATTCTGTGCCTAAAAGACTTAACATCTGCTGAAGGGGGATGTACACATGTTCTGTAGAGTGTCCCTACTTAATTCAAGCAAAATTGAGCTAGGCAATTTAGACTCCAGTATAGTGACCAACATTATACCATACCTTTCCATTCCTACACCCAAGTTGTCCAGGGACCTAGTTCTAACTTCAAATTCATCATATAACTGCCGTAACTCCTTGACACTATTGGGATTATTAACAGGAGGTATAGCTAAAAGTTCGCGGAGGCTTTTAATTAAGATCTCTGGCTTACCAAACCGTTTCTTTAATATATCCCAAGCCACATTATAATTAGCCTCTGTTAATGCTAATCCTGCTATTGTCTTTGCTGCCTCCCCTTCCAAGAGGGACTGCAAATAATTAAACTTCTCCACCGCACTTAACACTTGACTAGAATGAACTGCTGATTGAAAACTGTCTGCCCATCCTTGCCATTCCTGAATACTCCCAGAAAATGTTTTGAGTACAAGCCTCGGTAATTGAACTGCAGATCTGTTAACCTTAACTTCACAAACACCATTTGTTGAGGGTTGTGTTTCATTATTAGACCTGGTCTCTAACTGTACTGAGCTGCTAAACTCTTTTGCTCTGTGGCATACTTTAATTATGTCATCAATAATCTCTTCAAAGTAAATTATGTTATTTTCTATTTCATCCTCTTCTATAAGAGCCTCAATTTTAACATTTACTTCGCTTAGAGCAACCTTTTTAGTTTCTAATATGGAAAGCTGCGCAGTCACTAAGCTTAAATCCTCTTGCTCTATGGCAGAATCTATAGTGGCAATGACCTTTGTAATTAGACCTTTGTAGGCGCTTCTCCTTTTTCTAAACTTGTTCAATTCAGCTGCACTCATCTTCAATGCAAACAACAATTGGGCTCAATGCCAAATAAGCTGAATTGGCAAAAATACTTAACCAAACTGATCAAACTCAAATTTTGCCTTTTTTTCAAATAAACTGAATTGCTTGGTTGGGGTATTGACCAACCATCAGTATGGAATACCAAATTTTCCACCCAAGTAACTGGCGCACTAAGTCTGCAACCTTCACCTTCGAACAATAAAATCAAAATTAACCAAACCGGTAAAAATGTAGGCCAAAAAACGACAGACTAGCGACCAAGTTTCGCAATTCGGCGACCAAACTTTCTACCCTGGGACCTTAACTCAATTATGCTCAACCCGTCCAGGCCTAACTTGGGCTACAATTTGCACAGTCAGAATTTTGTCGAAAAATAGTCACTGACTCAGTCTAGGGCTAGAATGCGGTTCGAAGGACCATGCTATTTTATTTTATTTCATTGGATTCAGAATCTCAGCTGGGCCTTGAACGGCCAAGCTCTGAGGAGCTACTTCAACCAACAGCCCAAGTTAAGCTAGACTAAACAAACTTGTGGATTTGGAGGTCCTAGTAGGTCCTATTAGAGTTTATTTCCACAACAGTTTCGATGCCCACTGGCATCCTCTTCGGATGGATTCGTTTTTCTGTATCCACCCGAAGAGGATGCCAGTGGGCATCGAAACTGTTGTGGAAATAAACTCTGTCTATTAGAATGGGTTTTTATTATCATATTTTGACCTTCACGTAGAAAAGTGAAGTTTTTGCATCTAAATTAAGTGAATTGTTCACTAACCTTACAATTATGGGATCACCTGAAGATCCGTCACCCCAGCCTTTTTTAGTTTGCTTTATAAGGCTAACTAACAAAAATATCACGACTTAACCTATCCAATCGTTAGGTCAACTGTACGCCCTTCACGAATGGTTAGGTTAGGTCGTGATATTTTCGTTAGTTAGTCTTATAAGGCAAACTAAAAAAGGCTGGGGTAACGGATCTTCAGGTGATCCCAATTATGAGATGGATATATATATATATATATATATATATATATATATATATATATATATACCTTACCTTATGAACCTTATGTTGTTTCGTGTGTTGGTCTCTCTTCACACGGAGGTCAAGCTGGTGGCCCCGCCTCTAGGTCTGGCCTGGTGGAGGAGCGAGTTACTTTCTTGCGCTCTCCACCGTACATAGCCAGGCACGCCCGGCTCATCTGGTACTGTCCTGAGCCAGGCATCCAGTCTTTTCTTGAAGACTTCAACTTTGACCCCCGTTACGTTTCTGAGGTCCTTAGGAAGCTGGTTGAAAAGTCTTGGCCCCCTGACAACCAAGCTATTTTCCTTCAGGGTTGAGGAGGTCCCTTGTCGTGCTTTTAATTTGGGAACACTACACATTCTGCCTTTCCTATTTTCCAGTGTTGTTTGAATGGTAATTGGGTTTAGTTTTAGGTTTGGTACCAGTTTTTCGATCATTTTCCATATGTAGATTATGATGTACCTCTCTCTTCTTCTTTCCAGTGAGTACAGATTTAGTTTACGTAGTCTTTCCCAGTAGTTGAGTTCTTTGCAGCCATCAATCTTGGCTGTGAAATGCCTTTGCGTTTCTTCTAGTTTATTAGTTTCTTCCTTTTTATATGGGGACGTCAAAACTGAGCAGTATTCAAGTTTTGGTATAATCAGTGTTTTTAGCAGGGGAATCATTACTGCCCTGTCCCTTCTCTTGAACGTTCTTAGAACCTGTCCGGCGACTCTTTTTGCTTTATTTATCGCAATCTGATTTTGTGTTCGAATTTCGCATCATCTGTCATTATTATCCCGAGATCAATCGCTTTCATGCTTCTCTGAATTTCCTGTCTATCTGGAGCATAATATGCAGTTTGTTTAAGTTCTTCTTTTCTACCATATCTCAAGAGCTGAAATTTCTCGGCGTTGAATGACATGTTGTTGTCTTCTGACCATTTGTATATTTTGTTCGTGTCCCTCTGCAAGGCCTCCACGTCATGTACATCGCTGATTTTTCTGCTGATCTTTGTATCGTCTGCAAAGGATGTTACTATACTATTGCTGTTTACTCCGCTGTCTATGTCTGTTAGCATGATAATGAACAGGAGTGGGGCCAGTACTGTCCCTTGTGGTACTGAGCTGCGTACTTCCGATTCTGATGATGATATACCTTGAATTTTGACGACCTGCAGACGATCACTAAGGAAGTTGTAGATCCATTTTCCCACTTTGCCTGTTATTCCCATGTCTTTAATTTTATGTCCTATTATACCATGGTCACATTTATCGAAAGCTTTAGCAAAATCTGTGTATATAACATCGTAGTTGTCATTGCCTTCCAATGCATCTAGGATATTGTTGTAGTGCTCTATTAGTTGTGATAGGCATGATCTACCTGATCGGAATCCATGCTGATTTTCGTTGAATCTTTCCCGTGTCTCCAGGAAATCATAAATTTTCTGTCTAACTATTCTTTCAAATACTTTGGTGAGGTGGGACGTCAATGACACTGGTCTATAGTTCTTTGCTTGAGATCTGTCCCCCTCCTTTATATAGGGACAATGTTTGCTCTTTTCAAGATGCTCGGTATTTCCCCAGTGTCTAGGGATCTTCTCCATATCCAGTATAAAGGTGTAGCTATTTCATTTTTACAGTTTTTAATCAATAGTGCGTTCCAATTGTCCGGACCTGCAGCTGAATGTAGTTTCATTTGTTCTATAGCTCTCGCTACATCTTCTGGTGTAAACTCAAAGTCTGTTATATACTCTCCTTGCAATTCCTCTTCAAAGAATGCATTTATGTCAGGTATCGCTTTGTCACTTTTTGGGGTACTGAAAACTGATTCATATTGAGCTCTCAATGTATCAGATATTTCTTTTGGATCGTCGGTTAGTTCATTATTTCCCGTCCTTAAGGGCCCAATAGCGGCGCGCGTTTTGGTTTTCCTTTTTGCATAGCTATAGAAGTATTTTGGATTTTCCTTTATTGCTTCTACCGCCTTTTCCTCTTCCCTCTCTGTATGGTCCTTAATCAGGGCTTGTATTTCCCTATCGATACCCTCCAGTTTTTCTTTTATTATTTTCCTGCCATTATCTCCGCAGTTTCCTAACTTCGCCTCCACTCTCTTTCTTTTGCGGAATAGTCTTCTCTTTTGCCTTTCTAGCCAGCTCCTCTTTCCTTTTGGCTGTGATTTCGGAGCATATTTTTCTAAAATTCTCAGCGTTTTTTCCTCCAAAGTTGTTAGCATTTCTTCCGTTGTTTTATTCTCGAAAATTGTTCTCCATTCTATATATATATATATATATACACCTTAACTTAATATGGTAAACATGGTAACATGGTAAAAAATTTTATAGTGGGCACACAAGGGGCCCCTCGGCCCATCTGGGTGGCTCCACTGTTAATATAAACAAACCACAAATAGAGTTATATGCAAAATTAAGATACAAGTGATCTCTGCAAATTGCAGATTGCCACACATCTACTAGCTGTACATTAACTTTAAATCTTTGGAACCTGTGGATCATTCTTCAATACCACTATCGTACTAATTTTAAACAACATATGATTATCTCATCTCAAGAAGTTTTACATGGCTCTAGAGGATCTTAGTCGCTGCTTGTCTACTATTTACAGTATATATATATACAGTACCTTACAATAGTTTTGCAGACCCGATGGATCAGGTTGTTTACGTTTCTCATATGACTATATGTATATAGCTATGTACATATAACCTGAATAATACAAGCAATTAAGAGAAAAGGAGTAGGTGGGATTGTAAAGACTGTATAGAGTATTTGAATGTACACCTCATTAGGGTCTACTTCTATACAGACCTGATGCTCTCTTAGGTTGCCTACTTCAGGCCCAAAAACAGAAGAAAACTCCCTTAACCCTTTCATGCCCCTGGTTGTAAATTTGACCATACAATTTTACGAGGTTTTAGTCTTTATGGAGAATAACATAAGGTATAAAATTGTTTTAATCTCACTCATAATTCGGGCATGAAAGGATTAACAATGAGGCTATGTCAGACGGATATGAGAGTGTATGCACATCTGCCTGACCCTTTGGAAAAATTATGTCAATAGGCATTTTCAAAGCATCAATTCAATCACGGCCTAGTAGAGTAGGCCCTTGCTCATCCACCACTAAAACAGTTAAGGGATGAGACAAAGTTTTCTTGTTGAGTGTAACTGTGATGGATACTTCTCCACAAATAGGTATTTGTATGTCTCCATATTTTTTTAGTATTGTTTTAGATGCATGTAGTTTAGTGTATTGTATCTAGTTCTAGAGGAACTGTAATTCCATTTAGACCTACCTCTACAATATATATGGACCTGTATTATCACCACTTTGCTTCTCATAAAATAGGTACTCCACTCCAATGTTCGAAGTATTTCCCTTTTGAGGATTTACACTAGAAATGTTATAATTAGAATTTTCACCCCTTGTTTTCTTTGGAAAACAAACTTTAGCTATGTGGCCTATTTTATTACAGTTTCGGCAAACTGCTTCTTTAAAAGGACAGTCCTTCTTCCAATGGTGTTTTCTACACCCAGTACATGGCTTGGAAGGCTTTTCCTCCTGTTTAGCATTTGAATTAGTAGGTTTAGTCGTATTTGCCACATACCTTTTATTTGTTTGTCTAGTAGGCTCATTAGGTCTGCCAGGCCTAGAAGATTTAAAGCTATTTACGTGTTGGGCTGTACTGCTGTGACTGTCAAAAGCGCTAACATCTTAAGCAGCTGTTTCCCTAGCCGCAGCTATTTCTACAGCCTGACTAAAAGTTAGGTCCTGTATAGCTAATAGGGCTCTCTTGGTAGACTCCTCTTTGAGACCCATTACAAACCTATCTCTTAGCATTTCGTCTAATTTGTCCCCAAATTTACAAGTACAGCTATGGGCTTTTATTCTGCAACAAACTCTGCAATGCTTTCATTCACAGTCTGATGCCTCGAATAAAATTTGAAACGTTCATAGATGAGAACTACTCGGGATTTGTAGTGATTGGTTAGGGTCTGTACCAATTCACTATAGGTGCAAGTTTCCGGTGCTTTAAGAGCAACTAGGTCCATAACTAAGCCAAACGTTTTGAACCTATTATAGTTAAAAAGGTAGGCACTTTCTTAGCATCAAGAATGGAATTTGCCTCGAAAAACAATCTCACCCTAGTGACATAAGCTTCGAAGTCCTCCCCACAGTCTTCGTAGGGGCTTATATGGTTAATCACCGACATGCTAGAACAAAACCGATTTAGGCCAAATAACGTGAAGTAGGTTAGATTTTGTTTAAATTTGATCTAGTTGCTCCCCAGTTAGGGCTGAATAGTAAATTGTATTAGAGTTAGGGCTGAGTAGGAATTAGTATTAGAGTTAGGGCTGGGTAGGAATTAGTGTTAGAGTTAGGGCTGAGTAGGAATTAGGTTTAGAGTTAGGGGTGAGTAGGAATTAGTATTAGAGTTAGGCCGGCGGGACCCAAGCTATAGTACGGTAGCTTACCCACACAAACCAACCAAATCGAACGACCCACTAGGCTAGGCTACATCCAATTTTCCAAACACCCAAATTGAACCCAATAAGCCAAATTAAATCCAATGAGCCAAATTAAATCCAATGAACCAAATTTGAATCCAATGAGCCAAATTTAATCCAGTGAACCAAATTTAATCCAATGAGCCAAATTGAATCCAATGAGCCAAATTGTAATAACTTGGGGGTTGGTGACACGGCTAAGTTACTAGGTTTCTAAAAAACAACAAAGGCACTTACCAGTGCGTTGAATTAGATATTCTTTAGGGCTTAAAATAGATTTCCTGCGTCCCACAAAGCAGTCTATCTAAACTCTCTAACTTTGCTAATTTAGAAACTATAGACATTACCCCTAACTATTATTAATTATTAACAACTTTCTACCCCATTTGTCACCTTAGAAACATCACCAAATTAATCTTAGCACCAACGATTTAGTCAGATATGAATCACCATGCTCTAGTCCAGCCAAAACCAAACAAACAGACCACGTTGCTCTGTTTATCCCTTCGTGTTGCCATTCAGCTTTCTTTTAGTGATTTTTCCCTTTAGTGACTTTGGACTATATATATATATATATATATATACACAAAGGTGGGCATCCTGGCCTCAAAAAGGACCGATGGTCCCGGTCCCGGTCCTTGCCTCAAACTGGACCGACGGTCCCGGTCACGGTCCTTTCTGAAGATAGGACCTAGGAACGACTCGG
This sequence comes from Bathynomus jamesi, assembly GCA_023014485.1. NCBI lineage: Eukaryota > Metazoa > Arthropoda > Malacostraca > Isopoda > Cirolanidae > Bathynomus > Bathynomus jamesi. The sequence goes on from JAJOZX010004053.1 coordinate 295,658, forward strand.
TCCTCGGTCCTTATATATAATATAAGTGAAAAATTTGATTAAAATGAAAAATGAAATTAAAGACACCGGAAATCTTTAATTTTATTAACGTAAATTATAATTAATACAATACATAAATGATGAAAAAAAGTTATTAAGTTAAATGCTTGAGTTTCCCTTCAAGAAGACTAGAATTTCAAAATGGCTGTCACTGAGCCCTGACCTTTTCGGCTTGAGGACGTCCTTCCCCAAAGAGAAGAGCCTCTCCACGGCGGCACTGGATGGGATAGGCGTGTTAAACTTGATGAACAAGTCCTTCAAGGTTGTTTTGGCTCTTGTTGCTTGTCGAGAGGATGTTCTTGCTCGGCAGGCACAGCAAGCACTTGTACTCCAGGTTCTGCTTACCCTTGGGGGCCCAGGTATTCAACGTATTTGTCCAGGTACGGCCAGGGATTGCCGGGTTCAGTTCTTCCGCTAGGAGCTCCAGTTGCTTGACTTGAAGTTGAGGCACTAACATCAGTAGATTCTTCGTCTCCTCCAGGTGTAGAAACAAGTTTCAGTTCAGTCTCAGTCTCTTTCTGAGTCTTCTGGAGGAAACGATCTGTGAAAAAACTATATAGGGCTATGGGTTGATTGCCTGTGCCCTCATCCGTTGGAAATTTCCAACAGACTTCAGTGGAGGGTTACCGACAACAGCCCTATGCTTTTTCGTTAGAGAGTTATGAATATGTAGGTCTTTAAAGGACCTCTTTATATTTATATTGATTACGGTAATTCTAGCGTCGGGAGTTGGGAAGCCTTATGTTAATGAAAACTGAAATTGCCTCACCTTATTTTTGCTGGGTCTTTGTTTGTTTCGATGTAGGGCGTGACGGTCATTTTCGGTGTAGGGCCGCCACGATGGGGTTACGCGGCGAATTTACTTAAGGTAATTAATATAGGCAGTCACTATATAAACCCCTGAAGGAATAGGCCTATCCTTTTATAGTCATTAGGTTTTATATTATAAGGAATTCACTCAGAACTTGAGGGAAAACTTAGACACGTCTTCCCTGTTTAAAGCGTTCGCTGTCGAATAAACAGCCCTGAGAGCCGTTCCTTGGTTCTGGTGTATTATTTGCCGTTCTAGCAAAATTTTGTTTGGTCTACTTTTCTGTGGTAGACTAAACAATAAATTGGGTTTTCTTGTTGCTATGTGAGGCTGATTCATACATACAGGTTCTTTGTACGTATGGCAATTCAATTATTTCATTCCCAATAGGCTATGTCGCCAATCCCGAGGCAACTTTGTATAGATATTTAATTCAATTAATTAATAATTTATATTTAATTATGAAATAAATGTACCACATATGATACCATGTTGTGAGCGCGTATAGTTTTTCCATATACTGGGGGGGGGCCGGAGAAAAATTTGTATGTTATAGATCAAAATTTTTTTTTGACAAACTGTGTAAAACGTAAAAAATGGATCAAAAGAATGAAGTAGAAATTTAGGAAGAGAGAGGTTACTCAAGACCTATTCAAATATGAAAGTTCAAGAGGCCAACTTCTCAAGTTTAGTTAAAGTTATGTCAATCAGTTTGACTCCCTTTAGGTATAGGAAATTTATGGGATTAAAGTAAAGTTATTAAGCATTTTAACTTTGCTCAGTTTGTGTAAGGTTTATAAGTCACCAGTCTTAATTTTTTCTTGTAAAAGTTTTCTGGCTTTCAAAGCAGTCTTTCTTTGAGGCCTGTCTGGTTTAGTCTGAGTTACATCAGGCACATTGAGAGATTCCTCCCCAATAGTATCCTGATCCATCCTTTGGGGTAATGGTTCTAATTTAGCCCCACACTCCAAAGGATATAGTAATGTGATATCTCTGGTGGTCTCACCAGTTGCTGTTTTCAGTTTTACAACCCTGGTAACTTCGTCTTCACCAGTTTTGAGTTCCAAGACTTTTCCCATTGACCAATGTTGTCTTGGTGTCTTGTCATGTATCAACACAATGTCCCCAATTTTGACTGAATCATTCCAACTTTGTTTTGTTAATTGTTTATGTCTTTCTCTAAGACTTGTTAAGTATTCTTCTCTCCATTTTGTTATAAATTGAGTCTTGATTTGTGTCAAATGTTGGTATTTTGTGTTGAGTTCTTTGTGTCCTATTTCCCAATCTGGATCCTCTGTACTGTTATGTTCAGATTCTGGTAACATGTTTACTGTTTCTCCTTAATTAGGTGGTTTGGTGTGAGAGGTTCTGGCTCATTAATACCATCTCCCACATAAGTTAATGGTCTGTTGTTGACAACATTTTCAATTTCTGACAGAATAGTCATGAGTTCAAAAAGTTGTAGATGTTTTGTCCCAATAGTCTTTTTAAGGCAGTTCTTTATAGTTTGTATGTTTCTTTCCCAAATTGAACCATACCATGGTGTATTAACAGGAATGTACTTCCAGGTTATGTTGTGTTTGGTTAAATGAGTTTGTACTGTTTCACTGTCACAAATCTGATGAATAATTCTTTCACCAGATTTGAAGTATGTGGCATTGTCTGACCATATAGTTTTGGGTACAGAATTGTGTGCACAAAATCGTCTGAAAGCAGCAATAAAAGCTTCTGCTGTCAGATCTTCTACTATGTCTAGACATATGGCACGTGTGGCAGCACAGGTGAAGAGTACAATGTACACTTTGTATTCCTTTGAATCCATTTTGTCTCCAAAACTCACATTTACCGCTCCAGTGTAGTCAATACCCGTGGTTTCAAATGGCAGAGTAAATGTTACTCGTTCCACAGGTAGGTCTGGAGGGCTTGGGGTCTTAAAGGGTCGTGAATGGATACGTTTACAAGGAATGCATGTGTTTAAAATTTTCTTTGTTTCAGTTCTACCCTTTGGTAGCCAGTAAGTTTTTCTCAGCTCCGTCAGGGTTTGTGGGACCCCCATGTGGTGTATTTTGTTGTGGGTATCCCTGATGATGAGATTTGTGAAGTGATTTCTCCTTGGAAGAAGAATTGGGTGCTTAGAGTTGTAAGTCAAAGTTGACTTGTTAAGCCTTCCTTTACACCTTATCAGACCCTCTGTATCCAGGTACAGATTTAGATCCATGACAAGTGAAGGAATACCTTTGTTTAATGTGTTACTGGACCTAAGATACTTCAACTCCTTGTCAAATTCTGAAGCTTGTATCTGTTTGAGCCAGTATTTTGTTGCAGTTTCTGTTAAGTTAGAAAAGGCTTTCTGAGGACAGTGTTTGAGAAGGTAGCTATTGACAAACTGGCAGCAATAGACTGTAATTCTCAAGAGTTTGTTGAGGTCTGAATAAAGGTGATAGTCAAATATAGGTTTGTCCTCAGTGATCTTTTCAGTTGTTGTAGAGTTGAGTGTGAGGTTAACTACTTTGGCTGGCCAAAGATCCTCACATGTTAGCCATTCGGGCCCTTCATACCAGATTTTATTTGTTTTCAACAGCTTGTAAGAGAGCCCTCTCGTCAAAAAGTCTGCAGGATTCTCTTTTGTTTTTATGTACCTAAATTTGATACCAAGGTTTGTGTTTGCAGTTTTGATTTCTGTTAGTCTTTTTTCACAAATATGTTTTTGCAAGAAGTTGTATCTGTGTTGGTCACCCATGTTAGACAAATTTGACTGTCTGTCCATAAGTAAATGTTTGTTATGTCAACTTCTTTATACACTTGTGAAAGAAAGTTTGCTGTTTTAACTCCCAATGAGACAGCTAATAATTCAAGTTGTGGTACAGTTTTCTTTTGGTTTAAGGGTGCCACTTTTGCCTTTGAATAAACCAAGTTACTTTCATTTTCACTTGTTAAATAGGCACAACACCCGTAAGCTTGTGTGCTGGCATCTGTAAAAATGTGTAGTGTTTGAGATTTCAATCTGTAGCCAGCACATCTTGGTACGTAGATGTCTTGAACTTTGTTCAAGTCTGTGGCTAATTTTTTCCAATGAAGTTGGTCTTCCACTGAAAGTGGTCATCCCAATCAATTTTCTTTTTCCATAAGTCTTGCAAAAGGATTTTGGATCTTATGGTTGCTGGTAAATATAATCCAATGGGGTCAAAAATTTTGGATGATTCTGAAAGCACTTGTCTTTTTGTATTGGCATTTGGATTTAAGTTATAACTCTTTGTGCAAAGAGTGTCATCGTGTTCAGAATTCTGTTTTAAAAACCAAAGCATTCCAAGTGTTTTCGTGTAATTGTTTGGTTCAATGTTCCCATTGTTGTCTTTTGTTATTTGTTCATTTAATTTAGGAGAATTAGAAACCCATTCTCTCAATCCAAAATTTCCTTGCTTCATTATGGGTTGTGACATTTGGTAAATTTCAAGCAATTCCTCTTCAGTTACAGTGGAACCAATGAGGTTATCCACATAAAAGTTTTGTTTTAAAAACTGAACTGTTAAGTCCTCTTGAAATAAGTTTAGGTGGTTTCTAATTGTTAAAGCAAGAATACTTGGAGAGCAATTTGCTCCAAAAATAATTACTTTAAATCTGTAGGTTTTGAAACCTTTGTTAAGGTCATGTGGATCATTCAACCACAAAAACCTGAGATGATTTTTATCATACTCAAGCTTCAAATTTATACAGAGGAATGCTTTTTCTATGTCACTTTGTACTGCATAATTGTCTAAACGGAAGCAAAGGAGAATTTTTACAAGATCTGAGACAAGGTTTGGGCCTTCCATGAGACAATCATTTAAACTAACAGAATTTGTGTCTTTTAAACTACAGTTGTATACTACTCTTAGTTTAGTTGTGGATGAGTCTTCTCTGTAAACTCCCCTGTGTGTTAAATAATGACAACCTCGTTTTTTAAAGGGTTCATCAGTAACTTCTTCAATGAAGCCCCTTTCTATTTGTTCCTTGAATATGTTGTTGTATTGTTCTAAAAGATTGTCATTTTTTAGTTTTCTGTAATTTTTATACAGATGTGCCTTAGCTACTTTCAAATTGTCCATTATTTCTGGACAAGGTGTTTTCCAAGGCAGCTCCACATAGTATTGATTGTCTCTGTGTTGTAATGTATCCTTAAATTGTTCTGTCATCAATTGGTCTTCATGTGTAATAGTACTGTCCTTTATGCCAACTGATTCTAATAGTCACAACTGCTGTAACCCTTCATCCAATGTGGAATCATTTTCATTCAAATGATGTGGGATTATGACAGTGTTTTTGTAGTTCGAGTTTGTCACATAGTCAGAAATTTGTGACTGTGGTGATTTTGTTTTGCGTAAATTTTGTTCATGTTCTGTGTTTTCTGTGTCAGTAGTAAGATGGTATTTAGTTATGTCACCCAAAAGAGCAATACCTGTGGGAGTTTGTATGGCTATTCCATCTCCAATTTTAATGATGCCTCTATGGACCAGATGAAGATAGTCAGCCCCCATGAGCATATGTATATCATCAACTACATCTGCATTAAGGGTTTTATCAGCTATCGTGTATTTATTTTGAAGTTGGAGCAAAGCTTGTTTTAACCCAGCTATTTGTATTTTTTCTTGTTCTACTTTGTCCACAACAACAACCTTAAGGGTTTCAAATGTTTCATCAAGAGTTAAAGTTATATTTGCAGTTTTAAAACTGGCTTGTACTGGGTTTTTATTGATAAATGATGAAATAGAGAGATCTTCATCTCCTTGTTGGTTTTGAAGTCCCAATTTTTCTATCAGTTGTTTAGTTACAAATGTTTGTTGTGAGCAGGTATCTAAAAGACACCTAACCTGTACTATTTGTCCTCTTTTGTTTTGGATTTCCAAAGTTGTGGTTGGTAAAAGAATTTTTGAATTGTGGTTAATGCTAGATGAACTGATATGTCCATTCATAGCATTTTTGGTTTGTTTCTGTTTGTTTTGGTTTGATTTGGGTGTTTGTTCATAATGTTTGTCAGTTTTTCCAATGTCTGTGTGTGTATTACACATAGGGGTAACATGGTCAAAACTGTTGCAAAACTTACAATTGTATATCAAATTTGATTTGCAATTTGACTTTTGGTGCCCTGATCCAGTGCATTTTTTGCATAAGTTTAGTTGTTCACAACGTTTTGACCTTGCTGTAAAGTCTTTGTATTTGGGACAATTTGTAGAATTATGTTCACTGCTAAAACAAAATTTGCATGGTGTGGGATTATACTCAAAAGTAGCTACATTAAAGTTTTGCAGAGTAGGAGTCTTTGAGTCTTTTTCTGTCACTTTATTTTCTGCAAATTGAGTTTTGCGGTTGTGTTTTGATGTAACTGGTAAGTGTTGAAATCTTTTGTTAGGTTTTTGGTTTTCTGCATTGTTGGTTTTTTCTTGTTCTGTGTTAAATTTTGGGAGTGTGTAACTTGATTTGTAAAGTGCTAGTACAGTTGGGAAATCTTCTCTTAGTTTATTAAGGCTAGGGTATATGTCAGTTGTCCTCTGATGAAATATCTCTTTGACTTTAGAAGGGAGCTTTTCAAAAACAACAGCTTGAATGATCCAAGCTGTTTCTGCAATGTTTAAATTATTGTTTTTAAGTTGTCCCATGAGACATTCAAACTCACAGTAAAAATCAAAGAGGTCACCATAGTTGTCTTTTGGGGTTCGCATGTTCATTACTTTAAGAGCCAAATCATGTATAATTTCATCCTTATTCATGTAATTTCTGTTAAGTAATTCTATTGCTACAGAATAAGAAGTACCTATGGCTGGTAGTGATTCCACTAATCTTAAGGCTGGGCCTTTCAGATAGTTCACTAAATAACTAAATTTATCAACATCTGTAATGTAGTTTTTATTACCTATAAGGCTATGAAATTTTTCAATAAAAGATTGAAATTTGGCTCTGTCACCCTCAAAAGTGGGTACTGCAAGTGTAGGCAATTTTGATTTTAGTTCATTGCCCTCAGCCACATTGGGAGGGCTAAATGAAGCATTTCTTGTAGCTTCTAAGAAGCTTTCGTATGTGTCTTCTTTTTTGCACTCATCAAGTTGGTTTTGAATTTCAGAAATATAGTTGTTAATTTTTGTAATGTAATTTTCATTGTCAAGTAGGAGAGTAGAATACTCATCATCTGTTAGTTCAATTGTGTCATCAATTTCTGTAATTATGTCTTCATCTAGTATGAAAATTTCTTGTTTGTAACGAGTAATAGAATTTAATGTTGTTTCAAGATCATATCTTGTAGGTTCCTTTTGTTTGAAATCATTGTACAGTTTGGTGATGACACCTTTACGTGCTGATTTTTTCCTCATTAATTTTTTGTGATTTTGAGATGGTGCCGTAGCCCCAAGGTCTGTGTTTTTGTTTTCTTGGTCTGGGTTTCTTACCCTTTTGTCCAAGTCTTCCATAATTGTTGTTAGTGTTAAAGTTCTGAGTTTAATTTTATGATGTTGAGCAAGTTAAATTACTGTACAGTAATAAGTTTTTTATATAACCTGCGCCACAGGTTAAATTAAAAATTCACAATGTTTTTAGTTAGGATAGGCCTTGAGTGTAAAGAGTAAGGCCTACTTTAAGAGGTAGGCCTATTATGTAAGGTAAAGTTAGGTGGGCCTACTAAATAGGCCTATTTGTTGGGCCTACCAAGTAGGCTTATGTTTGGGCCTATTATTTTATAGGACCTCAAATGAGTTAAGCCTGTTAAATTAACAAGGCTTAGTTTTGAATTTGAAGAGTAGGACCTATTAAATAGGCTTAATGTTGCGGGCCTATTATTTTTAGGACCTAAAATAAGTTATGCCTGTTAAATGAACAAGCCTTTGTTTTCGATTAGTGTAAAGGTAAAGGAATCGGTTCCCAGTTGCTTAGGCCACCATATGAAAAACTATAGTGGGGTTACGGTTGAAATTGGGGTTAGGCCTACTGAGTTAAGCCTAGCCACTGCGTGTGTCAGTGTAAATTTTAGAGGGGTTAGTTCCCCATACACAGGGCCACCATTGAAAAAACTATATAGGGCTATGGGTTGATTGCCTGTGCCCTCATCCGTTGGAAATTTCCAACAGACTTCAGTGGAGGGTTACCGACAAAAGCCCTATGCTTTTTCGTTAGAGAGTTATAATATGTAGGTCTTTAAAGGACCTCTTTATATTTATATTGATTACGGTAATTCTAGCATCGGGAGTTGGGAAAGCCTTATGTTAATGAAAAACTGAAATTGCTCACCTTATTTTTGCTGGGTCTTTGTTTGTTTCGATGTAGGGCGTGACGGTCATTTTCGGTGTAGGGCCGCCACGATGGGGTTACGCGGCGAATTTACTTAAGGTAATTAATATAGGCAGTCACTATATAAACCCCTGAAGGAATAGGCCTATCCTTTTATAGTCATTAGGTTTATATTATAAGGAATTCACTCAGGACTTGAGGGAAAATTAGACACGTCTTCCGTTTAAAGCGTTCGCTGTGAATAAACAGCCCTGAGAGCCGTTCCTTGGTTCTGTGTATTATTTGCCGTTCTAGCAAATTTTGTTTGTCTACTTTTCTGTGGTAGACTAAACAATAAATTGGGTTTTCTTGTTGCTATGTGAGGCTGATTCATACATACAGGTTCTTTGTACGTATGGCAATTCAATTATTTCATTCCCAATAGGCTATGTCGCCAATCCCGAGGCAACTTTGTATAGATATTTAATTCAATTAATTAATAATTTATATTTAATTATGAAATAAATGTACCACATATGATACCATGTTGTGAGCGCGTATAGTTTTTCCATACGATCCATCTTCTTTAGAACTTCAAATAATCACTAAACACACTAAAATCACTAAAAAAGACCGTCCGGAATTGCTTAAAAATGGACCGTCGCTCCTCATTTCGGTCCTCACTGAGAAAAGGACCGACTTTCCCGCTCACGGTCCTTAAAAAGGACCGAGTTCCTGGAGTTCGGTCCTTTTGGAACTCGGTCCTGCCCACCTTTGTATAAATACACGCATCATCTCATTCTCCTTATCCCAATTCATCAGAGTAATTGGAGAAGTGGCATCAAAATTCAGTTTAGGGTTTCTATGAGTTCTCAGACTCGTGTCTCCATACTCAGACTTACCTCTGATCTTCTTGATCATCTTAACCCCCCATGCCCTCTCCTCCTCATCCTCACTGCACAGGAGAGAGGCAATGAGGTTCTCACTGTGAGCATGATATGCTCCACGAACTATCACTTGAGTGATTATGTTCCTGACTTCAGAGGTCTGGCTTCTCAGCAGTCCCAGAGCGGTCACAATATGGTGAGGTCCATACCTTATGTGGTGCTTCACCTTGATCTCAAAATACATCTCGAAGTAGAAGTCCAGGCAGAACTTCAGCAGCACCTCCAGCTTCTTCAACACCTCCTTGCTCAAATCTCCTGTCTTATGAGCTTTGATCAGGAGGTAGCAGTTCTTCTGGTCAGTGCTAAGGTTCTGTACAATGTCTTCTGGCAGTTCAATTACCGTATATATTCTTCTCCTGGCAGAGCCTTGAAGCTAAAGTTGACAGGTATGTCATTGATATTCTCCAAAAGTTTTCCTTTTGGGCCACTGAACCCAGACTTGTGCGTGTAGGGACAATGAAGCTTGATGATCGTGTGCCTGAGGCTGAGTTCATTAATATGCAACTGGCATATCAGCCAGTGACACTTGTGACCTAACAGTCTCTCCAAGTGAGTGATGGCTCCTCCATCAGGTTCTGTGTTTGTGGAGTCACCACCAAGGACCACAATAGTATCTTTAGCACCATGAGCACTAATCCACTCAAACAGAGCCTGAGCTATCTTCAATGAGGGTTTCTCATTTCCTTCAGGTTCTTCTGGTGTACAATAGAAGAGATACTTCTCCTCAGGTTCCCAGGTAACACTATAGTGCTCTTCAGTTGTAATATCAGGATGGAAGCGGCCAGTTTCTTCATTGTACCTCATGATCTTTGTCTTCTTATCTTGTTTTCCATCAAAGAAAATTCCCTTGATCTCCTCTCCCTCTGTCCTTTTCTCCAGGGCCTCCACCGAGGCACCTATTACGGATTCCTTGCCCCTCCACATATTCATCCTGTCAACAGCTAGATATGCTTTATCAGCAGATAGATGGCCAGCTTTGATGAGATCTTGCAAAAAACCAGTTGCAATGGCTGCTGCAGGAGTGTTTGCCACCTTGAACTTGACTGCAGCCGCAGCAGTGCTTGAGATATCCATGTAGTCCCTCCTGGCAGAGGTGGAGACTTTGCCAGTGTTGACACTGCGGCTTGTGCCTGGTGCAGTACTGGAAAAATCTGTGTCAGCAGTAGGAGCTGCTCTGCCTGGAGACTCTTGCAAGGAAGTCACCTCATCTTCATCATCATCACCATCATCAGCTCTAAGCAGTAGCTCCTTTTCTTCTTCCTCTTTTCTGTTTCTCTTCTCAGCTGCCTTCTGTTCTTCCTCCTTCCTCTTAGCAGGCATCACCTGCTTCACTGTTTCCTTCCTATCAACAGATGCCATCCGGAAGCCAGAAACTTCTGAGGTTTTGATCCTGTGGTAATGGAGCCACTCTAGCTCTAGCTTTGGAATCTTCTGAGGCAGAGGACAGTCACAGTTGACATGAACTCTAGCAGCACAGCCAGAGCAGCCAGATGCTTCAGTTCCACAGAGAGTGATATCATGTCTGCAGGTTGTTATGTCAAACAATGTATCAAGTTCAGATATTCTCTTCTCTCTCTTTGCAGCCTTCACTATGCCATTCACTAGGTCAATCATTTCATTCCATCTGACAAGAATCTTCCTGGCAATGGATCTCTCTTGAATGATCACAGGAGGAGTGAACTTGGCATTGCTTTTGCGCCACTGTGCCAGTACCAGTGATGCCAAGTCCTCAGCCAAATCTTACAGAGGGTACTGAGCTCTCTTCATATCATCCAGAAGCAGCTTCTCTTCCTGGAGGAGGATTCCTCTCTAAAACACAGCTCTCCAGGTTGGAACTTCTGTGGGAAATAACTGCTTGCCTGGACCCACCAGATCACTCAGCTTTGAACCAGAATTTTTTCTGGTCTTTCGTCCTTGCTTAGCCATGGTGGCTACACAATCTTCACCAAGCTTTGTATCTGAAACATAGAAAATTATCACAGTGAAACTCTAGTAGCCTACAGTATAACAGTTGTTACAATGGTTTTGTTTGGTAAGAAACCGATCTGTTACATTTGTACTACAGTGTATGTCCTGCACAGCTGTTCTGTACATAACCAGAGAACGAAAAAGTTGAAATTTGAACACTTAAACGTGATTTTTAGCAAACGTTCAAGAAAGCAAACCCCTCCTAAAATTTAATTTTACATAGGAATACATACTGCCAATCTTGAAATTCGTGCTTCAATGAATATGATACACCCTAACATGCATGGCAAATTAAACACACACATTTGTAATTTTTCATCGTAAAAAAATATGCTGTCTCCCACTCATTGTGAAAGTTGTAAGTTTTTTGTTTCTTGGCACTTGGTCCAGCACTCATTTTAACGGTGTTAATGCAATTGGACTGGAGACTGACCTTCACCACCGATTATTCCAAATGACTGACCCGTCACTTAAGTGACACATGTCCATAACAGCTCAGCTTACCGCGGTATGAAATTTTGGCAGAAATTAAAGTTAGCAGTATCATTTTCTGTGACATTAATTAAATATCTCTCAGAATTATTAAAGTTAAACTTTGTTATTTTTTTGTTAAATGACTGGTAAATACAAAGATAAAACAAATAAATGTTGCTACCGATAATGGAGGTGATAACATAAAGAACGCTAATTTTTGGTAGTAGCGGTCGAGTCGTGTGCTCGTTAGTATTGTGAAATGTAAGGTCTCTGTTGCTAGATTAAGCTACTGGTCATTCTACGATCTACTAAAAATTGGGTATTTCTTTACTATTACACCGGTCTCCGGTAGAAAGTTTTAAAAGCTAGTTTCCAATGTTTTTCAATGTGCTGAATTCAAAAATGATACTCATTTCCATCGCAAATGATTTGTTAAAGAGTTATTGAAGCTTAAAGCTTTTAAAACTTTCTACCCTTTTTCACCCTCAGAAGAGGACAAGCCTCAACCTGGCAATTCACGTGATTAAGGTATTTTTTTTAATTTTTCATATTTTTGGATAACGTTAGTGGTTAGGTTAGGTTAGGTTAGGTTATTTTAGATTAGGGTAGAGTAGGTTAGGTTTGCTTAGGTTCAGGGCCGTTTCCTGGCATAAGCAGACTAAGCGGCCGCTTAGGGCCCCGTTGCTACTAGGGGGCCCCTAGACAGGCTCCCAGGTCATAGCTCAGTGGGCAAGAATAAGAATATAGCTGAAGTTATTATTAATATTATTGTTATTATTATTATTATTATTATTATTGTCGTATTAATTAAAGTTTTTGTATGAGACAAATGTGATAAAACGGAGACAAACGAAACGTTTTGGTCGTTGTGTAAATAACTATTGTGAGATCTTATTTCTATATTATTTAACTTTATTCTTCCTATATGCTTATACTTTCCTAAATGCTTAATTTTTCTAGTATTGCAAAACATTATTATTATTATCATCATCATCATTATTATTATCATGATTATTATTATTTAGCAGATTAGTTGTGGTTAACTAGATGTTACTTCGTGCATCTTCGAAAATGAAACGACATTATCCATCAGGAGCTGAAAAACGGAAAAAGAAGAAAACAGAGGAGGAGAAACTCTCCAGTAGCACAGGTGAGATGTGCCACTTGTATATTCTTATGATTACAGTTCAGGCAACTAGGTTAGGTAGACCATCAAGCTAGGCAAGTGCTCAGGAATCGTGTAGAGTAAGCTAGTTTCTGTAATATTTATAATATTTCGAAATATGAAATTTAATGGATCACATCACCTCAAATTCTGTTCACACAGATCAATTATCAAACAAGATAAGAAAGAGTATTTTAGCAAAATCTAACAGAATATGTAATGTTATGTTCTTCTCAGGAGCACTACTGAAATATTTGGAAAAGCCATCCTCAGCAAAGCCTGATGAGCATCATGAGCCAACAGCAGGACCATCCTCTATGCAACTTCAAACACCAGTAGAAGTAGAGCCTGATGAACCAACAAGTGGCCCATCTTCTGTTCAGCTTCAAACACCACACATAGGCATTTCTACTGAGCAACAACAACCAAGATCTGCTCCACTGTTTGATCCGTATGACTGGCCAGTTGTCCTGTCAGATGCCTTGAAGACAGATCTGGTGTCTCGAGGACCATTTCAAATCAGTTCAGATTTCACATTCCAACATGAGAGAGGCCCTGTTGGAAGTCAGAAACAATGCCACAGATGCCATAGCCAGGACTGAAGCACAAGAACTTTCAGAGGAGGTAGGGTCTTATCGCTTTCAGATTTGCACAGTAGTATGGTATGACATTCTTCATGCAGTTAACCATGTGAGCAAACTTCTGCAGTGGCAGTGAACCTCCTCACAAAAACAAAAGTCTCACTCACCAGCTACGGAAACAGGTTTTGTTGCAGCACAAGTCGTAGCTAGGGACATATGAGGAAATGAATGTGGAGGCTGTGCTGAAGGAGAAGAGGCTCAGATCCACAAAAAAGCACTTTGCTTACGAAGCTCCTGACGAACCATTTACAGAAACCTTAAAGAGGCTGGAAGTCAAATTTTTCAATGTGGTGGTGGATTGTGCCATCGCGTCAATAAATAAGAGATTCAGAACATTAGATGATGTGAAGAACATATTTGGGGTTCTCCTAAACTTCACCACAATGAACAAGGGAGACTTGTCTTGCAAGTGTGAAAAGCTCTCTAAGATACTGAGCTCTGGAGCTGACTCTGACATTGATGGAAGAGAACTGGCCCTCGAAATTAAGAACTTGCCGACTTTACCTTCACACAACATGACTGCATTGGAGCTTCTCTCCTTCATTCATCAGAAGCAACTGGAGGAACTATACCCCAATCTCTGGGTTGCACTAAGAATTGCCTGCACTCTACCTGTGACAGTAGCGTCAGCCGAGAGGAGCTTCTCTAAGATGAAGCTAATCAAGAACTACCTCAGATCATCAATGGGGCAGGATCGCCTCAGTGGCCTTGCCATCATAAGCATCAACCAGGACGTTGGCAGGGAGATTTCATATGATGATGTTATTGATGATTTCGCCCAGAAAAATCTAGGAGGCAAAAATTTTGAAGATACAAACTGTTCTGTATAACTGTTAGCTATTACACGATTGTATCGTAGAGTTAGTAATTGTTTGGTAGTTGATAATTACATTATTTTTTTATACATAGTTCTGTCATTTATTCTAAATAATGTATAAGCTAATTTTCAGGAATTTCATGAAGAGTATTTTTTTCTGTTGTTTTGGACATAAATGTTTCATTAAAATTGTTTCATAATTGTTTTTTATTGACACAGCCATTTTTGTATGTGTGTGCTGAGGTGATGTAGTAAGGCGTAAGTTGGTGGATGGAGGGGTGGGGCCTCAAATGGGTATACTGCTTAGGGCCCCCTAATGACTAGAAACGGCCCTGCTTAGGTTGTTTTAGGTTCCCAATTTTGAAGGTGAAATTTATGTTTTTCCTATGGTTTTTGATGTGTTTTGTATTAATCTGACTTTCAAAATCTCCCCACCAAAAACCCCCGGTTCCCACTGGGGTTCCCCCAGGTAAAAAAGGGTAAAAAAAGGTAGAAAGTTTTAAAAGCTTTAAGCTTCAATAACTCTTTAAGAAATCATTTGTAAATAAGATTGCACTTTTTGTTATTACTTTTATTGACCAATATCCATAACGCTAAACAATGTTGGAACTCTGAAACATACAAACAAAACATAAACACATACATGAAAAATAAAGACATCAACATCAAGACACCAATCAATAATAATGAATATTCTCTATTTCCCCCCGAGTCTTTGATATAGTATAGTGAAAAAAAGGGGAACAAAGACTGTTATATATATAGTAGTGTGGTACAGGGTATGGGTGTCGATGGCGAGTATGGCGATGTAGTATGTAGCGTGTTCGTCATATCGTAATCGCTCTGCCATGAAGGTGTCTTCCTATCCCGTCCGGAGCGTCTGACGGAAGGGGCATCGGTTGGAGAAGCGGGACACCTGGACGCAGCACCTGGAGTAGCAGGTTGCGAGGAATCTCGTTGCTGGAAGCGCTCAATGGATGCCAGGGACGGTGTTGGTGGGCACTGCTGAGGGTGCGCAGCTGGTCTGGAGGGCAGGCCTCGTGGTGGGGTGTGCAGTGGAAGTGATGTGGGGCTGGTCGGTTGGTGGGCGGTAGGGGATGATCGCTCGACTGCGGACGGGGAGCGAGGTTTCGGGGGTGAGGTTGCGCACTGCTCCAATTCGGCCGCACGGCTAGAGAGGTGAAGGTGGGAGTCGTCCATGCGTGGTTTTGGGGGTGAGGTCGCGCACTGCCCCGATCCGGGCGCAGGGCTGGAGAGGTGAAGGTGGGAGTCGTCCCCGATGGTGAGGCGGTGTCTGTGCGGTTGGACGGGCACGTATTTTCTCAGAAATTTTGGTACCCGGTCGATTCGCCGACGGACGTTTTGCCGACAGACATTTTGCCGACGGACGTTTCGCCGAACGGACGATTCACCGAATGGACTGTCATTAATATTTCTATGACAAAATACACACACATGTTATTAAAGGTTATTATTAAATGTTATTGAATTATTTTGTTAAAATATTAAATTATGTTAAATTGACAGTTATAGACGCTTGACGTAAAAACATAGATACCTTTTTTAAATAAATTTATATCGATAATACTATATAAAATGTTTATATATATATATATATATATATATAAATTATTTCACGAAAGTAACACGTGAAAAATATTTATGATGAATAAAACCACGAAGGAAGGAAACACAGATGGTGCTCAAGCGCTTTCGTCTAATGACATCCTCAGGAACACTCCTGTGTTCCTGAGGATGTCATTAGACGAAAGCGCTTGAGCACCATCTGTGTTTCCTTTCCTTCGTGGTTTTATTCATCATATATATATATATATATATATATATATATTATATATATACAGGGTGGGCCGTAAGTTTCCATACATAGGAAAATTTAAATTATGGTCTTCACGTGCGTCGGTATTTGGATCAGCAGTTTCCGGATGCTTGGATTGGTCGGCGTGGTCCTGTGGAGTGGCCTCCAGATCCCAGATCTCACCCCCCTTGATTTCTATCTTTGGGGGCACTTGAAGGCCATGGTGTTCAGGAAAGAGACGAGACATAATCATCTAAAGGAACGTATCACCAACGCCATTACAAGCATAACGTCAACTGTGCTAATGCGTGTTCATCACAGTGGGGAACACGTATTGAAATGTGTTTTCAAAACAATGGCAACCATGTAGAGCATATTATATAGATAAAATGGTTGTCCATAAAAAAAATGTTTATTTTTCCTATGTATGGAAACTTACGGCCCACCCTGTACACGTATATATATATTATATATATATCTCTTTCTCGGTGTATATTGTATAATTTAAAACTTTCGTTTTAGACCATGGAATTCACTTTGACGGTGTCCGGCGAATTTGTCTACAACAATTTGTTTAAAGATACAATTCATCTACAACAATTTGTCTACAACAATTTATCTACAACAATTAGTCTACAGATACAATTTAACTACAATAATTTGTCTACAGATACAATTTGTCTAGAGAAACTATTACTAGTATTATTTAAAAATATGACGATTGGTTAGGTTAAGTCGTGATATTTTCGTATGTTTTAACAGTAAACTAACGAAAATATCAGACTTAACCTAACCAATCGTCAAGGGTGTACTAACTTTTTATGGCCTTTCTCTGAATCAATAAATTGAAGAGGCATTGTGGGTTATTGAACAGTGAGCAATGTAAAAGTTCCAGTATGACTGCAATTTTAAGCGCGAAAACCTAAGACATAAGTTACTAAGATTTAAAAAAGGCAACAAACAAACAAACGTTTCAGAATAGCTTAAACTATAAAGGCACAAACGCAAGACTTAAATTATAAAAGTTAACAACTAATTTTCATATTTAAATTATATTTGTTTTGTTTTTAAATAATATTAGTAATAGTTTCTCTAGACAAATTGTGGTGCTACTATAGCGTGATTCCTACCGGTGACTTCGATACTATAGGGTGATTCCTACCCGTTTTGATTCGAAGCTACAGTACTGTAGAGTGTGATTCCTATCCAAGGTATAAATGAAAATATAATAAATATAAAATGCTATTTATTATTCAATTTTATTTATTTAAAAAGTAGTTTCGGTGCTACCATAGTATGTGGTCTACCTACGATTGGTTAGGTTTAGTCACGATATTTTCGTTAAAACTAACGAAAATATCATGACTAAACCTAATCAATCGTCAAGGGCGATGGACATTGGAATGTAAACAAGCAATTAGTAAACAAGGTAAGAAGCTATAATTAAAAGGTAGACCGCCGAATCGAGGTAGGAATCACGCTATAGTAGCACCCAAATTGTATCTGTAGACAAATTATTGTAGATAAATTGTATCTGTAGACAAACTGTTGTAGACAAATTCGCCGGACACCGTCAAAGTGAATTCCATGGTCTAAAACGAGTTTTAAATTATACAATATACACCGAGAAAGATATATATATATATATATATATATATATATATATATATATATATATATGAAAATTATTTCACGAAAGTAACACGTGAAAAATATTTATGATGAATAAAACCACGAAGGAAAGGAAACACAAAAAGGTGCTCAAGCGCTTTCGTCTAATGACATCCTCAGGAACACTGAAGTACATAAAAGGTTACGGCCTATATATAGGTTACAGAAAAAATAAATAAATAAATAAATAACATACACACAAACATATATATATATATATATACACATACATATCTACACAACCATATATATATATATATATATATATATATATATATATATATGCAATAAACGGAGAAGTAAAAATAAAAATTAAAAATTAGAGGATTAACAAAGAGGCATACAGATTTGTAAGGAAAAATATCGATTTTTAGCACAAGATCAAATGAATTATGAAAATACAAATTTATACTGGAAGTCTGCCCGGGTTTTAACACTTTGCCTTTTAGAGTCAAGTTTCGATATATATAAAAATAAAATGAAGATTAAAAGTTAATAAAGTAGCATACCAGTTTACCAAAGATTTAGCGTCCTACCCTTTTTATCTAAATTTGTTTTGAAGGAATTCAAAACAACAGGATCGAGTTGAAAAAGACCTTTGCTTATGTTGAAGTTATTTGAAAGTTGGATAATGGCAGACTCAAGAATATTTCTATTAACAATGTTGCTAGAATGAAATAAAACTGAAGCATTATTCCAATCAATACAGTGGGATAACTCTGACAAATGGACAAAAAGAGCACTGGACAACTGTCCTGTTCTAACGGAATATTGATGCTGTTTTATACGTGTGTGCAAATCCTTTCCCGTCTGACCTATGTAAAAGGAATCACATTGTTTACACCCAATTTTATAGATAATGCCTGAATTATTGGTAGGGCTATTTTTTACTATGATATTTTTCACAATATTGTTATATGAAAATAATACATTAATATCCAAAAGTTTAAGTACATTAGCAATGCCTAAAAAGCCCGGGAAAAATGGAAGTACTAAAATATTTTTTGACAAAGTACGAGTGTTATTATTGACACGATAGAAAGTTCGTTTTGCCTTGTTGAGACAAGATTCCATAAACGCAGATGGGTAACACAGATCACTTCCAATACCGTTGATTTTTTTCCGGAATACATCAAAGTCTACGCTATAAAACCTGCAACAGTCGCTGAATTGAGAGCAGCCATTGAACGAGAATGCACACAAATACCAAACGAAATGTTTCGTGATGTTTGCGATTCCATTGCTTCGCGTTATCAGCAGTGCCTGGACCAGAACGGACGTCAGTTTGAAAACAGGCGTTGACAAAACAATTAAATAATGTCTGTAGATTCTATTACATTTTGAAAATGAAATGTATTTTAATAAACACTGCCTTTATAAGTATTTAAAGTGTGTATACATTTTTTTGGGACGCCCTGTATATATGTTTGTGTGTATGTATGTTATTTATTTATTTTTTTTTTCTTTCTGTAACCTATATACAGTATAGGCCGTAACCTTTTATGTACTTCAGTGTTCCTGAGGATGTCATTAGACGAAAGCGCTTGAGCACCTTTTTGTGTTTCCTTTCCTTCGTGGTTTTATTCATCATATATATATATATATATATATATATATATATATACAGGGCCGGATCTAGAAGTTGCGAGGCCCTAGGCAGATCTAGAAATTGCGAGGCCCTAGGCCTATATATATGAAAATATGGACTTACTGTAATTATCGGTACTGTACCAGCAATATTAGAATCCCGCATAGACAGAACTATGCCAGCACTTAAATATTAAACCAAACCAAAATAATCACGCATGGAAATTGTATAAGAAATATAAATAAACCATACAAATAAGTATAAATTATAATATGAATCAAGATTTGTATCGAAAATATAAGACAATGATTGCTAAGATTTATATAATATTATAGGTAATGACTTTCCATAGTATAGAAACGTTTTTCATATGTGATGTATAAGAGATGTTGACATTTCATTTTTTATAATAGTGAGCGATCGACTTATCAGGCTAAATATTAATGCTTTAATATTTGGTTCAGATGCTCCTTGAATATTACAGCAATGCTTTTCTACTTTTCTTCGAGCTAAACTCTTCAATTAATTGAGAATAATCTAATGAATTTGTTATATCGTTTTCTATTGATAACATAGCTAATGATTGCAATCTCGCTTGAGACATGGTGGAACGCAAATATGTTTTAATAAGTTTGAGACGCGAGAAACTTCTTTCAGCCGAAGCAACAGTAACTGGGATGGTTAATACTATTCGAAGTGCAACATAAACATTAGGATAAATCTCACTTAGTTGTTTTTGCACTATATAAACAAGGGCATTTCCGAGATCTGTTTTCTCAGGTATAAACCTGCAAAGTACTTTAAGTTCTTCATAGAGTTCTAAATCATTAATATCACTTGAACAGAACGCGCAAAACGGCTTGAGCGAGGCCCCCTTTGGCGCGAGGCCCTAGGCGATCGCCTAGTTCGCCTATAGCTAAATCCGGGCCTGTATATATATATATAGTATTATCGATATAAATTTATTTAAAAAAGGTATCTATGTTTTTATGTCAAGCGTCTATAACTGTCAATTTAACATAAATTAATATTTTAACAAAATAATTCAATAACATTTAATAATAACCTTTAATAACATGTGTGTGTATTTTGTCATAGTCAGAGTCACTCTGCCTGAACCGTCAACCTTCACCACGTATTGATCGAACTGTCGCACTTCCATTACCAGGCCAGTCTTGTCCCATTTCCTGGGGTTGGGGCCGATCTGGTTCTGGATTCTGACCCTGTCTCCGACCACGAGTGAGGGTAACCGTCTGGTGTGCTCGGACCAGTGTTCAGTGGCTCTCATGTGCCTGTTCTGCGAGGCATCCTCCCTCGCCGTCAACGTCCCGAGCCAGGTATTGTGTGGCTTGTACCTGCCGGGCACGATCGGGATGAAATTTTTGATCGGACGGCCGCCGAACACACACATAGGGGGAGACAGCTTGGTATCTTTGTCAGGCGTGTTGCGGTATTGTAGCATGGCTCGCTGAAAAGCGTCTGTATCGAGCTCACCGTTCGGTCCTGTGTTGTCTGTGATCAGTCGTTTCGTTGTTTTCACGCCAACTTCGGCTCTACAGTTTGAATGTGGAAAAGCTACCGAAGCCAGACGGTGGTGTACGCCTCAGTTCCCCAGGAAGTGACGAGTAGCCGTGGATGTGAACTCAGGGCCGCCGGCAGATGACAGTTCGTCGCAGATGCCATAAGTCACGAACACCCTACGTAGGCTGTTGATGAGGCCTCTGGCGCCATCCGTGGTCCTTTCCACAACCGGCCAGTTTGAGTACCTGTCGATGATCACCAGGTAGTTGGTACCTTTATAGTGAATATAATTAATCGGCACAGATGCACTGCAAAGGGTAGACAGGGGACACCGGAGGAATTGGAGGAGCACTGAGTTGCGAAGGTGCCATACGGTTGCAATGGTTGCAACTGTTCCTGAGGGTAGTGATAGCAAGGGTGATGCCGGGCCAGAACACGGACACCTCAGCCCTCGCGACCATCGACGATACGCCCTGGTGAGCTGCGTGGAGCGCGTTCAGTACATCCTGCCGGAGAGAGGGAGGGATCACAACACGGTTTTTGAATACGACGACGCCGTCCACCGTGTACAGATCCTCTCGGAATTGGTAATATTCTCTGAGTAGGGGTGGGAGCTCGTGACGGAAATCAGGCATGCCTGACTCGATTATCGAGACGAGCTCTGTCATGTGTTGGTCGCTGCTCGTCGCCAATCTTACTCGGTCCCAGGTAACGGACTGCAGCGTGTTCAGAGCTGAGATCGCGGAGGCCATAACCTCGTCGTCGAGGGCTTCGTCGTTGTACGCAGCCTTTCCCTCTGTGTGTATGCCAGCTAAGAATGAGTGGTGTAGAGTAGCTGCTGACGGTAGGTCATCATCAGCAACAGCGTCTTGGCTACTAGCGGAGATGTCGTCTGCCAGGAGCATCTTCTCAGGTTGGTGGTCGACGGTGGGGTGGCGGGACGTAGCGTCAACAGCGCGATGCCTCGCACTAGGTACATGGATCATGCGAAATCTGTAGCGGAGAGTCTGCTCCTTCAGATTTCTCAGTCGAACATCCGGTAAGTCTTCCAGCGACCTGTCGCCAAACACCTTCAGCAGCGGTTTGTGGTCAACAGCGAAGATGAGGTCATCGCAACCGAGGACGAAGTACCTGGCCTTGTCCAGTGCGTCAGCGACTGCCAGAGCCTCCCCCTCGATCGGCGCGTAGCGTGACTCGGCGAGATGGGTGAAGCGACTACTAACGAGGGTGACCATCCAACCAGTGCGGCAGCAAAAGGGTTCAGCACCAGGATATTCACAGTGCTTCTGGGATAGCCAGAATCCGATTCCTGACTTCAACCAATCGGTCGCAAGACAGGTTGGCTTTGTTTTGTCAAATATATTTACACCCTCCTCGATCTCACTGATGATCACCACCTTCGACTCTTCAAACAGATTGTTGAGTTGATTATCCCATCGGAAGGGCGTGCCGGGCTTCAAGAGTTGGCGAAAAGGTATCATTCTCTTTGCTATAGCGAAAGCATACGCCACCTGGTTAATTAGCCCAAACCATGAGCGAATGTCGGTTATGTTCTTTGATGTAGGAAAGTTACAGATGGCCTGCAGATACTTCTCGCAGGGTCGTACTCTGTCGAGTGTGATTTCGAAGCCAGCAAACTCCACAGTGTCTTGTCCAAATACAAACTTCTCAGGGTTCAGCGTGATGCCGTGTCTACCACAGATGTCAAGCCAGTTGACTGCTTGGAAGAAACTTTGTCTCAGGTCGTCCGACCAGAGCAGCGTATCGTCGATACACTTGGTTTTGTTTAGAACGTCGGATACTATTTCGTCGTAACGTCTCGAATAGCCATCAGCAGAGGCGATATAGCCCTGGGTCGCCGTGCGGTACCGGTACCTGCCCCACGGAGTGATGAAGGTAGTCAGGTGACGGTCTTCCTCGCGGAGGGGCACGCTGTGGTATCCGTTCCAGGCATCGAACACGGTCTTCTTCTTGCCATGGGGCACCGACCATGCCTGGTGGAACGGTGACTGAGTATGGTGTGTCTCGCGGGTAGCATGTATGTTCAGGTGCTGGAAGTCGACCGTGCGGCGTGGCTTCCCGTTCTTCTTGGCGCACACCACCATCTGGTGACACCATATCACCGGTTCGCCGACCGGCACTGGCTCGATTACGCCCAATTTCACGTCTTGGTCGAGTCCACGCTTGACATCATCTTGCCAGTGAAGAGGGACGGGTACCGGGGTGTGATATGCCACCGGGTCAGCTAGAGGGTCCACCATAAGTTTCAATGGAGGGCCCTCCATCATTGGCAACGGCTGATGCGCACACGTGTTAAATGTGTTTGACTTGTAGTATTCGACCAAGTACTGCCGCAGTCTGTCGCGGTTCTTCTCAGTCGCCAGGAACGGTAGTTGTGATGGCGGCCGGAGCGGTGTTTGACGTATCGGGCAGTCGCATGGGCTGGTCTGACCACTCTCGCTGCTGATAACACTATCTCTCGCCGGCACCTCATTGCTCGCGATGTCGGCTGCCGAGGTTGCCTTGAGTCGATGCGACGACGTCTCACCGATCATCGGGAAGTTGTCGGTGATCATGCCGAGCGCGATGCATGCCTCCTTGCTGAGGAACACCTTGTCGAAGTTGTCCGTGACATAGGTGAGTTGACGAGTTGTTTCCACTTTACCAGTTTTGTCCTTTCCAGAGAGTCGCAGGATGACGGCGCCGAGTATTTTGATGCATCCGTTGTTGGCGGCGTGCATTCTCATCGTGACGGGGATAAGGTCGGCTTGTTTGAGGCCTATGCGGTGGATGACTTTGATGCCTGCCAGACAGCTCTGGCAGCCGGTGTCAGCCATCGCACCGAGTGTAGCAATCTTGGGCGCGGCCTTTAGCTCGAATCCGAATGCAGCGTAATCTTCATCGACGGTTGTCACTGTGAGGTTTATGAATGGCTGAGGTTTGGAGGCTTGCTTAATCCATGTGCCGGAAAGGCGATGATAAAGATGATGGTCAAGGGCGATGACTCTCCTGATGCGGCGTCGGCCAGTTGTGGCAATCGAGCAGAGGGCCTCGAATACAGCACCTTCTTCGCATATTGCATGCGAATTCGCAAAGCTGGGCACAAACCGTTAATCCGTTAATCGTTAATTAACGAAGTTAACTTTTTCGTTAACGATTTAACTTTTAAGTTAACTTTGAAAATCATTATCGGACTAATTAACTTCCGTTACATTTAACTTCCGTTAACTCAAGTCCGTTAACCCAAAAAATTCATAAATAAACGTTTAAAAGTTTCTATTATTTTCAGTGCTGAGCAGGTGCGCAATTAATCCGCCACTGTTAATAGTGATGAACGAATTTCCATTTCCGCAGTGCAAAATCAGGCGATATATTTGTTTCCGTCGCCACAATTTGTGTCTTACCAAATATGGTAGTTATTTATGGCATTGGTTTGAGCAAAACATGGTCGACTGTAAAATCAGGCGGAAAGATTTGCCATTTGAGTTGAATGTTTCAACTTCTTTCAAGAAATATCACGAGCATTTTAAGGCACTTTCAATAATATATATGTAACAATTACAACAAATAACTACATTCGTTTCATTTGCAGTCTGTCTCTTGCGCAACATGTTTGTGCTAGTGAATATTTAAAAATAATAGTTGTCAAGTAAGTCATGTATATTTATAATATGCCTGTGAGTACCTTATTAGTAGTCTCCTTGATACATTTCAAGAACCATAAAACTGATCAGGTAAGATTTCAATTCTCATGTCACTTTGATGACATAAATTAAGTCAGTTGATGTCTTACAATGGGAGCGTTTTCACCTTAACCCTTTATGTCCTGGCGGTACTTCTAGGTACCACATCTTTAAAATCTCCATAATTATTTTTCTACCCGGTTGATCCTGCCGGTACCTGGAGGATGACGAATGCCAGCTGGCTGCTGCCTTCCATCCCAGGTTTCGCCTCATCTGGTTGGACAAGTATGACAACACCAAGGTCGCCAGGGTGAGGAAAAGCATGGAGGGTACAGTCGAGGAGGCCATGAAGCAGCAGTCCAACGAAGTGGGCAGCAACAGTGGAGGCAGCAACAACGAGGAGGAGGAGGAGGATGACTTCTTCAGTGCTGTCATCCAGACAAAAGAGAGCAGCAGAAGCCACAGGTCACTCAAGGGCAAGGCCCAGAACTTGGTCAAGACCTGGCTGGAGACCAACTCCAAGGACTTGCTGACAGATGCTGCCTTCTTGGGTGAGCAAGTGTTGGTGGACTTGTTCATCAAGTTCAACACAGCCATCCCCTCCAGTGCTGCAGTGGAGCATTTGTTCTCTATGGGCAAGGACATCCTGAGGGCCAAGAGATCATCCCTGTCTGATGAAAACTTTGATATGCTAATTTTCATGAAGGGCAACATGCATCTCATGGACAAAATGGAGAACGAGAAGAAGAGGGAAAATTAAATTATATATATATTGTTTTTCATTTTTTTTATAATAAAAGTTAACGTTAACGGTTTATCGGTAACTTCCGTTACATGTTTAACGAATTAACGGATTAACGGTTAACGAAGTTAACTTTTTGGTTAACGGATTAGCGGTTAACGAAGTTAACTTTTTGGTTAACGGTGCCCACCACTGCGAATTCGCTACTATCTCGACTCTTGATGGTTTGTGCTTGCTCCTACACACTGCTTCAAAGTGGTTCTCACGATTGCAGTGGCTGCATGTGTGGCCATATGCTGGGCAGTCTTTCTTTCGGACCCTGCCTGGGGCACTTTTGCCTTGCCCTTTCCTGCTGCAATATGAGCACACCTCATGGTTGCCGACTGTCATCTCCTTCAGAGCGTCCTTCTTGTTCCGTCTGTAGGCGCTGTTAGCAGCCTCGACGCCCTGAGAGTCGAGGAGACGTGATGCTGAGCGCTTGCCGGTTTCTTTGGCCTCGACGAGCTGGAAGACCTGCTCTAATGTCATGTTCTGTTCATGTTGCCAAGTAGATCCAGTTGAATCTCGGGGTCCTCAATGCCGCGGGTCAGGACGTCGCGCAAGATGGCCTCCGTGTAATTCACATCCGCATCGCAGCTCGAGCATTTGGTGATGTACTTGCATACCCCTGCCTGGCCACGGAGTCGGGCGCCGAATGAACGCACGGTTTCGTCACGGTCTTGGCGCATGTTATGCAGCGCCACTCTAGCAACCATGGTGCTCTCTTCTCTGACTGCGAGTTTCTTTATGACTGCGAGCACCTCACTTTCACTTCTTCCTGTCAGACTACCACCGGCTGATCGTGTGAGGTCCTTGCAAAGGGGTTCATCACAGCACTCCAGTAGCTGCACCACTTTGTCACGACCGGCTGAAGATATTGTTGGTCTCTTCACCTTCTCCACTTGGGCCGTGGCGCCGGCAGCGAACACGGAATGGACAGTGCAGTGGGCTGTGAGAAGTGCTGCTACAATGGCGTCGCTGTGTGCGGGGGTCTCATATGCGCACCCCTCAATTGGATATTTCACCACGGGCATGTTGACCTGTTGAGATTCACTATTGTTTTGTATAAAGTTCCATCATAAATAAGATTCCACTTTTTGTTATTACGTTTATTGACCACTATCCATAACGCTAAACAATGATGGAACTCTGAAACATACAAACAAAACATAAACACACATGAAAAATAAAGGCATCAACATGAAGACACCTATCAATAATAATGAATATTCATTATTATTGATAGGTGTCTTCATGTTGATGCCTTTATTTTTCGCTTCTGCGACGGAAATGAGTGTCATTTTTTAATTCAGCACATTGGAAAACATTGAAAACCAGCTTTTAAAACTTTCTACCGGAGACCGGTGTAATAGTAAATAGTAAATACTAGCAAAAGGTCGGCGCTACGCGCCGATTTTGCTAGATCTGCGGTGCTTCGGCTGAATTGTGGGCCTACGGCGTATTTTATTTTGAACATCAGTAGCCCTTTATCTGGATATCATTCCTATTCCTCTCACCTTGGGCCTCAGTAATTGGGGTGCCTGCGGCCTTCCACTTACTGGCAAACCAATTATTCATTCAATAAAACTACAGAAAAGAACGCAGCCATGAAAATCTAAAGCTTCACAAATCTTAATACAATGAGCTCGGATTTGAAGCCTAAGATTTTCATGACTGCGTTCATTTCTGTAGTTTTATTGACCAAATAACTGAACCGACAGTAATTGGGGGCCCTGCGGCCCGCCAAATCATAGTTTTCATTGTTTCGAGTGCATCAATAATATTGTTATAGTGTTCCATTAGTTGTGATAAGCATGATCTTCCTGACCGGAATCGATGTTGGTTATCATTTTTTTCTGAGTTTCCTCATTAACCCCACCCCTCCCCCATTACCCCACCCCTCTCCACCAATACCCCCTCCCCCACCCCTCTCCCCCATTTACCCCACCAATTTTTTTTCTGAGTTTCCCCATTAACCCCACCCCTCCCCCATTACCCCACCCCTCTCCCCAATACCCCACCCCCACCCCTCTCCCCATTTACCCCACCCTTCCCCCATTACCCCCAAGGGGGGAAGGGGGCTGACACCTTGCAAAGGATTTACTTTAATTTTTTTTTGGTTACATATATATATATCGCATCTATTTTTCTGAGTTTCCCCAGTAACCCCACCCCCTCCCCCATTACCCCACCCCTCCCCCATTTTGTGCCAAAATTATGATTAAAAATGAAGAAATGGGAAGAACTGTACCCCTAAAAGGGGGGGAAGGATTTATGTTAGGGATTTTTTTTTTAGCATGGGCACTGCACAATAAAAAGACGCATCGAATGGTGAAAACCGCATTGTTCTACACCAATTGTAGCGACCTGTAGGTGTGCGCAAAAAAACTGTTATATATATATATATATATATATATATATATATATATATATATATATATAAGGCTTCATTTCTGAAATAGTATATTAGACTAGCAAAAGGTCGGCGCTACGCGCCGATTTTGCTAGATCTGCGGTGCTTCTGCTGAATTGTGGGCCTACGGCGTATTTTATTTTGAACATCAGTAGCCCTTTATCTGGATATCATTCCTATTCCTCTCACCTTGGGCCTCAGTAATTGGGGTGCCTGCGGCCTTCCACTTACTGGCAAACCAATTATTCATTCAATAAAACTACAGAAAAGAACGCAGCCATGTAAATCTAAAGCTTCACAAATCTTAATACAATGATCTCGGATTTGAAGCCAAAGATTTTCATGACTGCGTTCATTTCTATAGTTTTATTGACCAAATAACTGAACCGACAGTAATTGGGGGCCCTGCGGCCCGCCAAATCATAGTTTTCATTGTTTCGAGTGCATCAATAATATTGTTATAGTGTTCCATTAGTTGTGATAAGCATGATCTTCCTGACCGGAATCGATGTTGGTTATCATTTTTTTTTCTGAGTTTCCCCATTAAACCACCCCCTCCCCCATTAACCCACCCCTCCCCCATTACCCCACCCCTCTCCCCCAATATCCCCTCCCCTCTCCCCCAATATCCCCACCCCACCCCTCTCCCCCATTTACCCCCACCTTCCCCCATAAATTATTCATTCAATAAAACTACAGAAAAGAACGCAGACATGAAAATCTAAAGCTTCACAAATCTTAATACAATGAGCTCGGATTTGAAGCCTAAGATTTTCATGACTGCGTTCATTTCTGTAGTTTTATTGACCAAATAACTGAACCGACAGTAATTGGGGGCCCTGCGGCCCGCCAAATCATAGTTTTCATTGTTTCGAGTGCATCAATAATATGTTATAGTGTTCCATTAGTTGTGATAAGCATGATCTTCCTGACCGGAATCGATGTTGGTTATCATTTTTTTTTCTGAGTTTCCCCATTAAACCACCCCCCTCCCCCATTAACCCACCCCTCCCCCATTACCCCACCCCTCTCCCCCAATATCCCCTCACCTCTCCCCCAATATCCCCACCCCCACCCCTCTCCCCCATTTACCCCCACCTTCCCCCATAAATTATTCATTCAATAAAACTACAGAAAAGAACGCAGACATGAAAATCTAAAGCTTCACAAATCTTAATACAATGAGCTCGGATTTGAAGCCTAAGATTTTCATGACTGCGTTCATTTCTGTAGTTTTATTGACCAAATAACTGAACCGACAGTAATTGGGGGCCCTGCGGCCCGCCAAATCATAGTTTTCATTGTTTCGAGTGCATCAATAATATTGTTATAGTGTTCCATTAGTTGTGATAAGCATGATCTTCCTGACCGGAATCGATGTTGGTTATCATTTTTTTTTCTGAGTTTCCCCATTAAACCCCCTCCCCCATTAACCCACCCCTCCCCCATTACCCCACCCCTCTCCCCCAATATCCCCTCCCCTCTCCCCCAATATCCCCACCCCCACCCCTCTCCCCCATTTACCCCCACCTTCCCCCATAAATTATTCATTCAATAAAACTACAGAAAAGAACGCAGACATGAAAATCTAAAGCTTCACAAATCTTAATACAATGAGCTCGGATTTGAAGCCTAAGATTTTCATGACTGCGTTCATTTCTGTAGTTTTATTGACCAAATAACTGAACCGACAGTAATTGGGGGCCCTGCGGCCCGCCAAATCATAGTTTTCATTGTTTCGAGTGCATCAATAATATTGTTATAGTGTTCCATTAGTTGTGATAAGCATGATCTTCCTGACCGGAATCGATGTTGGTTATCATTTTTTTTTCTGAGTTTCCCCATTAAACCACCCCCTCCCCCATTAACCCACCCCTCCCCCATTACCCCACCCCTCTCCCCCAATATCCCCTCCCCTCTCCCCCAATATCCCCACCCCCACCCCTCTCCCCCATTTACCCCCACCTTCCCCCATAAATTATTCATTCAATAAAACTACAGAAAAGAACGCAGACATGAAAATCTAAAGCTTCACAAATCTTAATACAATGAGCTCGGATTTGAAGCCTAAGATTTTCATGACTGCGTTCATTTCTGTAGTTTTATTGACCAAATAACTGAACCGACAGTAATTGGGGGCCCTGCGGCCCGCCAAATCATAGTTTTCATTGTTTCGAGTGCATCAATAATATTGTTATAGTGTTCCATTAGTTGTGATAAGCATGATCTTCCTGACCGGAATCGATGTTGGTTATCATTTTTTTTTTCTGAGTTTCCCCATTAACCCCACCCCCTCCCCCATTACCCCACCCCTCTCCCCAATACCCGCTCCCCCACCCCTCTCCCCCATTTACCCCCACCCTTCCCCCATTACCCCAAGGGGGGAAGGGGGCTGGCACCTTGCAAAGGATTTACTTTAATTTTTTTTTGGTTACATATATATATATCGCATCTATTTTTCTGAGTTTCCCCATTAACCCCACCCCCTCCCCCATTACCCCACCCCTCCCCCATTTTGTGCCAAAATTATGATTAAAAATGATATAATGGGAAGAACTGTACCCCTAAAAGGGGGGGGCAGGATTTATGTTATAGAATTTTTTTTTAGCATGGGCACTGCGCAATAAAAAGACGCATAGAATGGTGAAAACCGTATTGTTCTACACCAATTGTAGCGACCTGTAGGTGTGCGCAAAAAAACTGTTACATATACAGGGCGTCCCAAAAAAATGTATACACACTTTAAATAATTATAAAGGCAGTTTATTAAAATACATTTCATTTTCAAAATGTAATAGAATCTACAGACATTATTTAATTGTTTTGTCAACGCCTGTTTTCAAACTGACGTCCGTTCTGGTCCAGGCACTGCTGATAACGCGAAGCAATGGAATCGCAAACATCACGAAACATTTCGTTTGGTATTTGTGTGCATTCTCGTTCAATGGCTGCTCTCAATTCAGCGACTGTTGCAGGTTTTATAGCGTAGACTTTGTCTTTTAAGTATCCCCATAAAAAAAAGTCTAGTGGTGTGAGGTCTGGTGAACGCGGAGGGTATTCTACGAAACCCCTTCGTCCAATCCACATCCACATCGTGCCAAGTACCACTCGCAATACTCCACTCTTCGGTCCGGATCATCTTCATTAATAGCATGGACTAATCTTGGAATGTAACTTTTCCATTGACAGCGCTTCAAAATGCGTTGGACAGACGATTCTGAAATTCCTACCTCACGACTCGCTTGCCGCACAGATTTTCTTGGACTTTGGTGATACGTTTCCAGTACTCTTTCTTGCTTTGTGGGGCTTGTCGATATCCGTGGTCTTCCGGAACGCTTCTTGTGGACATTCTGAACAGTTCCATCGGCTTCAAACTTATCTCTAATTCGAGTGATGGTAAGTCGCGTTGGTGGATCTGTTTGAAACTCCCTCCTAAACTGTCTTTGCACTTCAACTGCGTTTTCACACTTCCAGTAGCATTTTAGAATGAATTTCCTTTGTTCAAAGCTTAGTCTGACTGCCATTATTAATTCTAATGGGTTTAACTTGGAAAGAAAGAAACATCAATTGAGCTATCAGCTGTTTAAGTGTGTATACATTTTTTTGGGACGCCCTGTATATATATATGTATATATATATATAAGGCTTCATTTCTGAAATAGTATATTAGATTTACCAAAAATTGCTCTGCGATCTACTGGTAGATCGCGATCGACGTTTTGGCCACCCCTGATTTAGGCCCAACTAAAACAGTAGGTTCAGGCTGTTTCTGATTTTCAGCCTCATTTACAGTATTAGGCCAGGCAGGGCCGTTTCTAGTCATTAGGGGGCCCTAAGCGGTATACCCATTTGAGGCCCCACCCCTCCATCCACCAACTCACGCCTTACTACATCACCTCAGCACACACATACAAAAAAATGGCTGTGTTAATAAAAAACAATTATGAAACAATTTTAATGAAACATTTATGTCCAAAACAACAAATATGTACTTTCAGAAGACAAACAGAAAAAATACTCTTCATGAAATTCCTGAAAATTAGCTTATACATTATTTAGAATAAATGACACAGAACTATGTATAAAAAAATAATCAATTATCAACTACCAAACAATTACTAACTCTACGATACAATTGTGTAATAGCTAACAGTTATACAGAACAGTTTGTATCTTCAAAATTTTTGCCTCCTAGATTTTTTCTGGGCGAAATCATCAATAACATCATCATATGAAATCTCCCTGCCAACGTCCTGGTTGATGCTTATGATGCCAAGGCCACTGAGGCGATCCTGCCCCATTGATGATCTGAGGTAGTTCTTGATTAGCTTCATCTTAGAGAAGCTCCTCTCGGCTGACGCTACTGTCAAAGGTAGAGTGCAGGCAATTCTTAGTGCAACCCAGAGATTGGGGTATAGTTCCTCCAGTTGCTTCTGATGAATGAAGGAGAGAAGCTCCAATGCAGTCATGTTGTGTGAAGGTAAAGTCGGCAAGTTCTTAATTTCGAGGGCCAGTTCTCTTCCATCAATGTCAGAGTCAGCTCCAGAGCTCAGTATCTTAGAGAGCTTTTCACACTTGCAGTACAAATCTTCCTTGTTCATTGTGGTGAAGTTTAGGAGAACCCCAAATATGTCCCTCACATCATCTAATGTTTTGAATCTCTTATTTATTGACCCGATGGCACAATCCACCACCACATTGAAAGATTTGACTTCCAGCCTCTTTAAGGCTTCTGTAAATGGTTCGTCAGGAGCTTCGTAAGCAAAGTGCTTTTTTGTGGATCTGAGCCTCTTCTCCTTCAGCACAGCCTCCACATTCATTTCCTCATATGTCCCTAGCTACGACTTGTGCTGCAACAAAACCTGTGTTTCTGTAGCTGGTGAGTGAGTCTTTTGTTTTTGTGAGGAGGTTCACTGCCACTGCAGAAGTTTGCTCACATGGTTAACTGCATGAAGAATGTCATACCATACTACTGTGCAAATTTGAAAGCGATAAGACCCTACCTCCTCTGAAAGTGCTTGTGCTTCAGTCCTGGCTATGACATCTGTGCATTGTTTCTGACTTCCAACAGGGCCTCTCTGATGTTGTGGCTCTGGTATCGCACAGCCTCAATGCTCTTAAGCGGGCTCTCCCACCTGGTTTTACTCCAAGACTTGAGTGTTACGTTCACGTGCTTCTTTAGGATTGTCCATCTGTGTGTAGCTGCTGCAAAAAGGTTGTACAATTTTTGTACGTTGCCAGAAAAGCTGATGACATCTGTGGAAGCTTTAGGTGCTTCAGCCACTACAAGATTCAGAGTGTGAGCCCCACATGGAACATAGAGTGCACGACAGTTCTTCTCTAACTACCTTGCCTGAACACCTTTGTTCTTGCCCTTCACGTTCGCTCTGTTGTCATATGACTGTCCTCTGCAGTCATCAAAGTGAATATTCAGTTCATCTAGTCTTTTCAGAATCAGAACTGATAAACCCAGGCCTGTACTTTCTGAAGTCTCAAGAAAGCCCAAGAAGTATTCTTTTATTTCTGGTACTTCACCCATTTTAACAGTTCTGATAATAATCGACATCTGTTCTTGGTGGCTTATGTCTGGAGTGCAGTCTAAAATGAGTGAGTAATATTTTTTTATTTCTGCAACAATGGCATCCAAGATCTTCCCACTAATGGACCCAATGAGCTCATTTTGAATGATGTTTCCTAGGTAACTTGAATGACTATATTGGCCACTTTCGACTCTGCTGATGTGTTGTTTCATCACTGGATCAAATTTGGCAACTAAACCTCCTTCAAGAAGTTGCCATTGTCTCGCTTGTACAATGTAGAGGAAGACCCCCTAAAAGCAAGGTTTCTCTCTGCCAGTGATTGGATTATACTTACAAGACGTGTGAGAACATCTCGCCAGCGTCTTCGCTCTACCTCCATTAATGACATTTCAGTTTGGTCAATGGTCCTCCCAGTTTTTAGCCGCAGTTCCAGATCCTTCCATGCAGTGGTATAGTGCTAAATAAAGAAGTAAGGGAACGCATTTTGAAAGTGTTACTCAGATGCGGGGGGGACAATGGCGAGCGCGGCGAGCCTATACAGCTGGGGGTCCGGGGGCACTGTAAGCCCCCCGGGAAATCTTTTGAAATCTGACCAATTTCAGGGATATTTTGAGGTCATATGCACTGGATATTAGGATATATTCCAAGGTTGAAGATGCAGTATTTCCAGTGTCATTAGATATATGACATCCAGTACGATCAATAAAAATAGCTAACAACTGGAATGATTAACTAAAAAAAAATTAACAACTGGTACGCCGTGGTGACTGTTTCATCAGATCTTTATAGGCTAGCATTGCCTCAGTCGAAGCTAAAAGAAATGAAACAGTTAATGATTCTTTCTCATATTTCTTCTAGGGGTGGGAATTAAAATTTCATGACGTTAGAGATTTGTAAGTTCGGATTTATTTGAAATAGTGAGGGAACACCGTTCCGTCTACCAAAAAAAGTAAGGGAACGCCGTTCCCACGCGCTCCCACAGCACTACACCACTGCTTCCATGTTGCCATGTTATCTGCATGTTCTGAACTATTTTCATGGCCTTTCAGAAGCGAACCAACGTTTATCCAGTCTGAAAGTCCATCCGTAATTAGTTTGTACGACTTCCTTGAAAACACCTTGCAGCAGAAGCAATAAAGAGCATCATTCCTTCTAGAGTACATCAGCCAGCTTCGCTTTATTTTTTCCCCATTAATTAATGTTCTGTAAATGTAATGGTGATGAAAGCTTCTGCCGTCCTCTCTTTTAGGGAATGTGAAATCTGGACTGATTTGAAATGGTCCTCGAGACACCAAATCTGTCTTCAAGGCATCTGACAGGACAACTGGCCATTCACACGAATCAAGCGGTGGAGCAG
Organism: Bathynomus jamesi; assembly: GCA_023014485.1. NCBI lineage: Eukaryota > Metazoa > Arthropoda > Malacostraca > Isopoda > Cirolanidae > Bathynomus > Bathynomus jamesi. The sequence continues at coordinate 330,120 of JAJOZX010004053.1, forward strand.
ATCTTGGTTCTTGTTGCTCAGTAGAAATGCCTGTGTGTGGTGTTTGAAGCTGAACAGAAGATGGGCCACTTGTTGGTTCATCAGGCTCTACTTCTACTGGCGTTTGAGGTTGCATAGAGGATGGTCCTGCTGTTGGCTCATGATGCTCATCAGGCTTTGCTGAGGATGGCTTTTCCAAATATTTCAGTAGTGCTCCTGAGAAGAACATAACATTACATATTCTGTTAGAGTTTGCTAAAATACTCTTTCTTATCTTGTTTGATAATTGATCTGTGTGAACAGAATTTGAGGTGATGTGATCCATTAAATTTCACATTTCGAAATATTATAAATATTACAGAAACTAGCTTACTCTACACGATTCCTGAGCACTTGCCTAGCTTGATGGTCTACCTAACCTAGTTGCCTGAACTGTAATCATAAGAATATACAAGTGGCATATCTCACCTGTGCTATTGGAAAGCTTCTCCTCCTCTATTTTCTTCTTTTTCCGTTTTTCAGCTCCTGATGGATAATGTCGCTTCATTTTCCAGGATGCACGAAATCACATCTAGTTAACCACAACTAATCTGCTAAATAATAATAATCATGATAATAATAATGATGATGATGATGATGATAATAATAATAATAATAATAATGTTTTGCAATACTAGAAAAATTAAGCATTTAGAAAAGTATAAGCATATAGTAAGAATAAAGTTAAATAATATAGAAATAAGATGTCACAATAGTTATTTACACATAACGACCAAAACGTTTCGTTTGTCTCCGTTTTATCACATTTGTCTCATACAAAAACTTTAATTAATACGACAATAATAATAATAATAATAATAATAATAATAACTTTAACTATATTCCTATTCTTGCCTGCTTAGGCCAGGAAACGGCCTTGGGCCCAGGCCTAGGCCAAACTTGAACTGCAATATCTCTATAAGTTGGTCTGGCCTCTCCGTCACTACTAAACCCTCTGGGCTTATTAAAATATATACAAGCAATGCTGCATCAATCAGCTTAGTCATCATATTGTAGTGCCTTGCACCACAGGATTATCTTTTATTAATGAAAATTGGCACAAATTGGCACGAATGAAATATTTTAAATCTAAATAAATAAATACAAATTAAATGTCCAGTTAAACATGTCCAGTGATTAATTTTAATTCTTTAGCATCCAATGAATAGAAATTTAAATAAAAATTAAGTGTTCTTCTTTAAGTGAATTAATTCTGAAATATCTAGTGATAATTATCTACGGTAGTGATTAAAAATTTAAATAAAAAAATAATTAGGTATATTAAGTGCCTTTCTAAATAAAAATTAAAGTGCACTTATTAAAGAAATTCAAAGCAAATATAAAAATATATTTTGTGCCTTTCAAACAATTTAAATTTTGATGCATGGTGTGACTAGATTTGAGTTTACTTTTAAGAATTCTTTTAGTTTGTTAGTAAAATCGTTGAGCGAAAAAATGTATTGACAACGACAACACAAGGGATGCCAAGTTTCCCGCCATGATATACAATCCAAAAGCACGCACGCAAGCAAGCAAACCAACCTTCTCCACGCCTAGGTTGTCATTGTGGCTATTAGTATTGGTACATATTATTAGTATTGGTATTAATATCATTTGCAGATTATAATATATTAGTATTAATATCAAACGCAGGAGCGGCTCGCAGGTAGGCACTGTGGAACTGCAGCACCCCCATGATCTTATGATCTTTATATTTAAATATTTAAAATAGCCTCTCTGATTGTTTTTTTTCAATGAACTTTCAGTTTTTAAATCAGATTATATCCTTTTTTCCTTAAACTATTTCAATGCCGAACGAATGAATCACGAAAGTAGCTTCAGCCTTCCCGTGGAACTGCGTACTTAACAGTTCCAGATTTTGTTCGAAACGCTTGAAACCTCGGTGGCGGACGTACGAAGAGCGAGTCAGAATCGCGGGTTTAAGAGGATCCAAAGCACTGTGGACAGAGCAGTGCCGATTTGTTTGTTTGACGTGGTAATTGTGTTGCTGTATCGTTTGCTAATTCGAAATTTAATTTCCGAATTGCATTTATCAATGATTCGTTATCATTTATTTTTTGTCGTGAGATTGAAGTTAATTATATAATAATTGGATTATTTACAATATATAGCTTTCATTTCTTAGAATATTTTTTCGCTCAGAATAAAAACAGAAGAATGGAATTTGTTTATAAATAAAATTTTTGGCAAATTCGAGGTATTATTATAGTATTACACCCGTCTAACGTCCAGCAATTATTATATGTTCATTAAGTAGATTTTTTAATTCTAAGACACTTTCCTTCTATAGCGTTTCCGTCGCAAATGCTTCGTTTTCGAGATATACACATTTGTTTGGTGTGTATCTAGTGCATGTTCGTACGTTCGTTTGTGTTCATACGTTCGTTTGTGTGTTCGTACGTTCGTTTGTGTGTTCATTTGTGTGACTGTTACATGTCTGCCCAATCACTGCGCTCCATCCATTTCGAATTTGAAATACTTTGCTACTGGAATGGAACACTCATTCCACTCATTCAGAAGTACATTAGGCCTGGCTCTGTGATTTATAGTGATTCCTGGGCTGCCTACAAGACTATAAGTGATTTAGGTTACAAGCATTTTGTTATTATTCATTCTACAAATTTTGTGGATAACGAGAATATCGAAATTCACACACACACAATATCGAAAGATTTTGGCGGGATTTAAAGGAATGGGTTAAGAGGCCAGGTATTCGGTCAAAATATCTATACCAATACCTGGCAAGGTATTTATTCATTTCTTCAGTTAAAGACAAGCGAAATCTACTCCAGGAAGAGCCTCAGCCTGCCCCTGCACGTGAATAAGGTAATTCCTGTTTTTCTTTTAGGATAGGTTAGGTCAATTTTGAAGGTGAAATTTGTTTTTCCTATGGTTTTTGATGTGTTTTGAACGAATCTGACCTTCAAAACCGTCGGAAATGACTCGTTTTTGATTGTCGGCTGGGGGGAGGGGGGGTTATCTCAAAAACGAGTCATTTCCGACGGTTTTGAAGGTCAGATTCGTTCAAAACACATCAAAAAACATAGGAAAAACATAAATTTCACCTCCAAAGGGAGACGGGTGTAATACTATAAATTTACCAAATTCGAAATTACCCGTTAAGCGTAAGTACCCTATAATTGATTTTATAATACTATTTTATTTATTTTTATGACTGAGTAGTAAGTAGTTATCTATTTATCTATTCGACTTTCTCTCTCTCTCATATATATATATATATATATATATATATATACAGGGTGGGCCGTAAGTTTCCATACATAGGAAAAATAAACATTTTTTTATGGACAACCATTTTTATTTATATAATATGCTCTACATGGTTGCCATTGTTTTGAAAACACATTTCAATACGTGTTCCCCACTGTTGATGAACACGCATTAGCACAGTTGACGTTATGCTTGTAATGGCGTTGGTGATACGTTCCTTTAGATGATTTATGTCTCGTATCTTTTCCTGATACACCATGGCCTTCAAGTGCCCCCAAAGATAGAAATCAAGGGGGGTGAGATCTGAGGATCGGGAGGCCACTTCACAGGACCACGCCGACCAATCCAAGCATCCGGAAACTGCTGATCCAAATACCGACGCACGTGAAGACCATAATGAGGTGGAGCTCCATCTTGCTGGAAGTAAACTGGGAAGTTACCTTCCTCGTTTAGCAGGGATGGGAAAATCTCTTCTTGCAACATGTTAAGATACCTTTCGGCATTAAGATTTCCACTGACAAAAATTGGTCCAATAATTCTGTCACCCCATATCCCGGCCCACACCATCACTTTACCGGCACCTTGCATCTTCGTCGGACTCAGCCAGTTAGGGTTAGCATTACTCCAATAACGTATGTTTTGCCGATTAACCTCTCCATTGACGTAAAAATTTGCTTCATCAGTAAACAAGATCTTACGTCAAACGCATATTCTTAGGGTATCTGAAACACAAAAACAAACGTTTAATTTTTCCTATGTATGGAAACTTACGGCCCACCCTGTATATATATATATATATATATATAACTGCAATGACCGCGCAGTATATAAATGAATAGAAACGACATAAGTGTTAAGGAACGTCTCTGCACACGAGGAGGAGAGATAACGAATAATGAAAAATGAGGCGAACCGCCCGGGTGGTTCGCCTCATTTTTCATTATTCGTTATCTCTCCTCCTCGTGTGCAGAGACGTTCCTTAACACTTATGTCGTTTCTATTCATATATATATATATATATATATATATGTAATCGACACAATTGTTCGCAATTTCTGAGGCAGCACCCCTATAACTGAAAATCACGAGCCGCCACTGATTATTCAAACGGTACCATTATTTAATTTCGCATTTATATCCATCCAACCCTAGTTGTTACGGGTAAAAATCCTTTTTGCACTTACCAATAATTGTTGCACATAGCTTATTAATTATTGTCAATAAAATACAAAATTCATATCGACAATTTTATAATCCTTCCTTCTTTTTTTGTTTTTATTAAAAATTATTTTTGCGCCTCAGTGCCGGATGCCAATCCAGTATTTGGGCGCTGGTGACCTTGGCATTTAATTAAGTATCTACGTAAGGTCAATAAAAATTTGACCCTTACAATATCGCCTTGGGATAGCATTGGCTCTTCCTCTTCTAGATTTTGTAACACAGATAGCTGGTGAGAAAAGCTATATTTTTGGGGCCTCTTTGCGAGTGACCTGTTGCCCACGTCGGGCTAACATCATGAAAAAGAAAAAACTATTGTGTTTGTCATTTACCATTACTTATTCTGATTATAGTGGATTTAATTTTCCCAGAAGAGTTCCTTGTTCCATGCACGGACTGTTGGTAAAAGTTAGAGCCCATGGTATAAGAGGTCATATAGCTGATTGGATAGAAGAATGGCTGAGAAATAGAAAACAGAGAGTTCATCTAAATGGAAATAAGTCTACTTGGAGACCCGTATGAGCGGAGTCCCACAGGGGTCTGTTCTGGGACCTCTGCTTTCTGTTGTCTATATAAATGATCTAGAGAAGGGCCTATCATGTAAAACCTCAAAATTTGCTGATGATACAAAATTAGGCCATAATGTTAAATCAGTAGCAGGAGCAATGACAATACAAAAAGACTTAGACAGAGTAACAGCCTGGGCAGATAAGTGGGAGATGAAATTTAATGTTGATAAGTGCAAGGTTATGCATATTGGGCCAAAAAATCCAGAATTTGAATACAATATGAATGGAATTTGGATTAAAAATGATGATAAAGAGAAAGACTTGGGTGTCACTGTGACAAATGAACTTAAACCCTCAAATCACTGTATGGTAATCAGAAATAAAGCAAATGCTAGACTCAATCTCATGCAGAGACACATTGAATACAAATCACCCAATATTATAAAGCAACTATACATTTCATATGTGAGACCCCTCCTCGAATACTGCATTCAATTTAATAGTCCCTATTTGATACAAGATATTGAAAAACTGGAAAAAGTACAGAAACGAGCAACAAGAATGATCCCATCTCTAAGACAATTGACATATAAGGAAAGACTGGCGTATCTAAGCATGTTCTCATTAAAAAGGAGGAGGTTAAGGGGTGATATGATAGAGGTGTATAAAATGATAAAAGGGTTGGATAAGATAGATTTTGAGTCTCTTTTCATTAAAGATCACAATAATCAGACTAGAGGTCATAGTATGAAATTATTTAAGCCAAGATGTAGAACAAATTTAAGAAAACATAGTTTTACAAACAGAGTAATTAAGTTTTGGAACAGTCTGACAGAAGAAGTGGTGACTTCAGATACGCTTGATTCTTTCAAAAGAAGGTTGGATAGTTTGATGTCTGCAAGGGACATCTGGTGATGGTGTTTAAGCCCATTTTTATTGCATGAATGGTACTAGTTTATTTCCTATATATTATGTGCATTTGGGTGATAGATCCCACAGCTCAACACAGGTGTTGTGGGATATAGGGAGGCAGCATCTTGGGTTAGGGGATACTCTCTGTCCTTACACACCCTATTTAAAGAGATTCCTCTGCCGAGCGGTGCCCCCCATAGTACTGTGAGGTATTGAAAAACTCATGATTTTCACTTGCCCCACAAACACCTTTAAATGGGAGACCCAAAATGGGTGCACACACCTACACTTTTCCTCTATATTGTAATGTATATGGATGTAAATTGTGACTTGGTCCGCAATTGATATGGACCGTGACTTATTTTTGGTTGGCATGGTACTGGTATTGATGGGTACCATAATGAAATTTACTGGATTCTTTGGATCTGATATATTTGCATGTCAGTTATAAATAGATATAGTGTGTAACATATTTGTGGATAGTAGCCTATTATGACTTTGATCCTCTGGATCCAGAGATTCTATCTTTAGTTTTAAATTGATAATTAATTAGTTTTAAATTGATAATTAATTAGTTTTAAATTGATACTTAATTAATTTTGTAAAAATTGGTTATTGCCAATGTACAGGCAGTTTTTACATAGTGGAGCCACCTCGATGGGCCGAAGTGGCCCCTTGTGTGCCCACTATAAAAAATTCTTATGTTCTTATGTTCTTATTCTATACAGTATAGATATATAATGTGTGTGTGTCGGCTACGGTACGAGAGAGAAACATGACGTCATAAATCCCCTCGTGAACAGTGAATTTTAGTTCCTGCTTACTTACTAAACAAGTTTTATATGAGCTTAGCAATATGTATTACATATTACATTTCCGAGGGTTGGGTGAACCTTTGTGGTAATCGGACGTGCCCCAAATTATTTGTTAATACAAAGTTCAAATTCTTTCTAACTGAAACCAGGGGTGTGGTGTTAAAAAATCTTTCCAGGGCTGCAGTTGAGATTGATCCTGCGTTTTGGAATTATTTTTTAACTGGTATAGGATCACTCCAGTGTTTGGTAAATTTATAGTATTACACCCGTCTCCCTTTGGAGGTGAAGTTTATGTTTTTCCTATGGTTTTTGATGTGTTTTGAACGAATCTGACCTTCAAAACCGTCGGAAATGACTCGTTTTTGAGACCCCCCCCCCCCCCCCAGCCGGCAATGTGGGGGAAATCACAGAAAACGAGTCATTTCCGACGGTTTTGAAGGTCAGATTCGTTCAAAACATCAAAAACCATAGGAAAAACAAATTTCACCTTCAAAATTGACCTAACCACCTAACCTAACCACCTAACCTAACCACCTAACCTAACCACCTAACCTAACCACCTAACCTAACCACCTAACCTAACCACCTAACCTAACCACCTAACCTAACAGAAAAATAGGAATTACCTTTAAAATCTAATATAGAGTAATCACAGTACCATCTTTTCTTCATTTTAAGCACAACGTAACTTTTTCTACAACGCCACAGTTTCTGGTCTTGATGATATGTGCACTCCATTTTACAATGTGGACACTTCACTACTGTCGGTAGAACACTGTGAGCACGCAGAAACTCAATATTTTTTTCTAAATTTTTGTAGAAAGCGACAATACAGCGGTAATAATCAAACAAGCATGTGTCACACGAAGCCACTCCAGTAGCAAAGTAATTCAAATTCGAAATGGATGGAGCGCAGTGATTGGGTAGACATGTAACGGTCACACAAACGAATACACAAATGAACATATGAACACACACTATAAATGCAAAAAACTTCACTTTTTTACGTGAAGGTCAAAATATGAGAATAAAAACCCACTCTAATAGACAGAGTTTATTTCCACGACAGTTTCGATGCCCACTGGCATCCTCCTCGGGTGGATACAGAAACACAAATGAAACAAAACAAGAGGGAAAAACAGTTCAGGGATTGACCGTTAAGAAATTCGCACCTAGGTTGGATTCCATTCTCTCGAGACAGGAGGGGCATTTTCATTAAGTACATTCGCACAAATTTTAAAACTATCTTCCTGTTCTAAACATACAGATTCTATTATTTTTACATAATTATTACATTTATAATTAAATTTATTACATTTAATATTGCATAATTATTAATTACAGAAATTATAAATTTATTATTACATTGGTTATTACATTGTTGTTTATTATACAGAAATTATAAACCGAAAAACGAATGAAAAAAGGCGATTAGGAAATAATCCAGAGACCATTGAGAAATTCGCACCTAGGTTAGATATCGTTCTCCCGAAACCAGAAGGGCATTTTATTACAGGGTCAGCTTATAACTACATTTCCACAAATTAAAAATATCTTCTTGGTCTATACATACAGATCCTAATGTTTTGATATAATTACTGCATATATTTATTTCCACATTAATTACTTCCATTATTACATTTACTAAAAGCGAGTAAGGAAACATTCCAATCCAGAGACATTTAAGAAATTCACACTTAGGTTCGAACACGTTCCCACGACTCCGTAAGGGATTTATTGACCAAGAATCTCATTAAAGGGTCTAACTTATAAGTACCTTCGCACAAATTAAAATTATCTACTTTTTCTATACACACAGATTCTATTATTTTTCTTTTGACATAATTATTACATTTATAAAGTACCTTACTTGATTCCCAATCTATAGCATGATTATTTTGGCTAGACCCTTTAATGAGATTCTTGGTCAATAAATCCCTTACGGAGTCGTGGGAACGTGTTCGAACCTAAGTGTGAATTTCTTAAATGTCTCTGGATTGGAATGTTTCCTTACTCGCTTTTAGTAAATGTAATAATGGAAGTAATTAATGTGGAAATAAATATATGCAGTAATTATGTCAAAACATTAGGATCTGTATGTATAGAACAAGAAGATATTTTTAATTTGTGGAAATGTAGTTATAAGCTGACCCTGTAATAAAATGCCCTTCTGGTTTCGGGAGAACGATATCTAACCTAGGTGCGAATTTCTCAATGGTCTCTGGATTATTTCCTAATCGCCTTTTTTCATTCGTTTTTCGGTTTATAATTTCTGTATAATAAATAACAATGTAATAACCAATGTAATAATAAATTTATAATTTCTGTAATTAATAATTATGCAATATTAAATGTAATAAATTTAATTATAAATGTAATAATTATGTAAAAATAATAGAATCTGTATGTTTAGAACAGGAAGATAGTTTTAAAATTTGTGCGAATGTACTTAATGAAAATGCCCCTCCTATCTTGAGAGAATGGAATCCAACCTAGGTGCGAATTTCTTAACGGTCAATCCCTGAACTGTTTTTCCCTCTTGTTTTGTTTCATTTGTGTTTCTGTATCCACCCGAGGAGGATGCCAGTGGGCGTCGAAACTGTCGTGGAAATAAACTGTGTCTATTAGAGTGGGTTTTTATTCTCGAACACACACTAGATACACACCAAAAAAATGTTTATATCTCGAAAATGAAGCATTTGCGACGGAAACGCTATAGAAGGAAAGTGTCTTAGAATTAAAAAAATCTACTTAATGAATATATAATAATTGCTGGACGTTAGACGGGTGCAGGGCTGTGGAGTCAGTAATAAAATTTGCCGACTCCGACTCCAAACATTTTAACACTCCGACTCCAGAAATCTGACTTGCATAATTACGACTCCGACTCCGATGGAATGTTAAGGCCAAATTGATTACGATTAGTTTTATTAGGCCAATGGAGATTCATAAACAAGGCATTTTGTCACTACCACATGACTCATCAGGGTACTTAGTGGCTATAACTATGCCTTAATGGCTTTTTTTCTCTTTATTCAAAAATTACAATAAATCCTAAAATACAAACTGATTGAAGCTTAAACAAAATAAGATTATTATTGGTTTAGCAAATTAATAAGATGTTTTTGTATTATTATAAATATCCGTAACACAATGTACTAACCTAAACTGAATTTGTTTTTAAAAAAAGGATCGCTTCCATTAAATTTTCTTTCAGTGATGCTTATCAAAATTATCAAATTGAAATCTAAAAATCTGAAAAAGATTTAGGGTTGCTAGTACAAAATTTTTAAATTTCCTTATTATATTAATTAATTAATTGGTAATTATGTGTTTTAAGTAACTCAGTCATTTTACACAACAAAATATATTTTTCTAGTAGTATTTGATGTGATTTGTTCAAATATGACCTCCATTTCCATCGGAAATGAGATCCAACAAAGCTATAGTACTTTGAAGTTTGGCCCATTTTCAAGGGAAATGGAGGTCAAAATCTAAGCAAAACACCTCAAATATTACTAGGAAAATGTATTTTGGTATTAATTAACCTAACCTAACCTTACCTAACATGAATATGTTATTACATTATCATTTGTATAATTTAGGTCTCGGGGTATGGGGGCGGAGCCCCCATAAAGATCATGCATCACAAATTGATTGAATGACATTTTAGCGTTGGAAATTCAAAAATAAAAAAAATATAACCCTATACTGATCAATTTGTGATATGTGATCTTTACGGGGGCTCTGCCCCCGTACCCCCGAGACAAATTATACAAATGATAATGTAATAACATATTCAATATTTCTAATGCTCGGAAGTCATTAGAATGTACTTCGTATATTAAATCCTCAAAATAATATTCGCACCATTCACATGTCATTACCACCCGTTCACATGTCATTACCACAAACATCCATCAAAAACTAACAGAAGTAGACTAGCAACTTAAAAGGCCTAAGAACTTAAAAAGTCGAGCTCATATATCATGTTCTCATGATGTCACCAATCAAATATTGGAAGGGCGGGAAAAAAAATACAAAAATGTCATAATATTCAAATGTACATAATTTGTTAAGTACACATCTGCGAGCATAGTGACTTATATGAAAATGATGAGAAAATTATGCTTTAATATTTTATAATTATATTTGCTTTTGATATTCTGAGTACGATAAAACTCATATTAACCAATTAATTATAATCCTTATTAATTATAAGCAACTATATTTATATATTATTTATATATTTATATATTATATATTATTTATACATTATATTATATATTAAAACATTAGGTTAAATCTATTTTATTCATAAAATTGAGCTAGGCCTAGGCCTAGGCTGCTATGGTTATACAGTCAACCCTCGTTATAACGGACTAATAGGGGGGAAAAGGTGTCCGTTATAGCCGATTGTCTGATATAACCGATGGTACTGGTAACCTACGGTATATGTATACGATACGGTAATGGAGATACTATATACAGTACTGTGCACTGTCTGCTGAACACGATACATGATAAATGATACAGAAAATAATGAAATATAATAAAAATATAAAAGTTAGCTTGTCCTTGGCCTTACGAATGTTGGAAACAGTTTGCTTTTTCACGCCATACTCCGCGCACACCTTGGCCACCGAAGCACCCGCCTCTAACTTCTTGATTAATTCCAGTTTCTGGGTCACTGACAGGGTCACACGCTTCTTCTTTTCCTGGTTAACGTCGCCAGTGGTGTGTCTGGTTTATCCGATATCCGCTCTAACGGGGTCTGTTATAGTGAGGGTTGACTGTAATTGAAGGATTTGCACCGACTCCGACTCCATCCAACTATGCACTTCCGACTCCACTCAAAATTGACCGACTCCACGACTCCGACTCCATAGCCCTGGATGGGTGTAATACTATAATAATATCCAGTGTGTTTTTTGTACTTGTTTGTTAAAAGATCTTGGCAAGGCATAGGCCTTGTCAGGGTTGTTTTTGGTAATGATTGTGGTCTAGCTCATCTCATTGGGCTAGGCCTGGCCTTAGTGTGCCCTATACCCTAACCCCTGGGGTATAGGTTATATTTATTTTCCTAAATCCAATCATGAGTAAAGGAGTAACTTCTAAAAGGTTACGGGTTGATGATTCTAAGACCCTTGAGTTGGCTCGCAGTGATGACTTGATGTATTTGAGTACGATCATTAAGCAAACTGACCATGCTATCACTTCTTTTTGCAAGAAAAGTTCCAATGAAGTTGCTCAAAGATTAGATACTCAGGAACCATCTAGTCTTACTCAACTCTTGAATTGTCCTACATCTGCTAGACCTGCTACCAATAGTCCTGGACCTAATTTTCCTATTGAGCATGTGTGTTATATTTTTTTGGGTAAATATTTACATTAGGGTCTCCACCCAATTTTGATGCCAAAATACATTTTTCTAGTAGTGTATGATGTGCTTTGTTCAAATCTGGCCTTCATTTTATACGGAAATGAACCAATCAAAAGTTATGAGACTTCAAAGTTTTAACATATTTTGGTTCATTTCCCCATAAAATGAAGGCCAGATTTTAATATTGCACATCAAATACTACTAGAAAAATGCATTCCAGTATCCAAATTGCTAGAGAACCTACCTAACCTAACTTACCTAACCCTAATATCAATGGATTCATCGTAGGAAAACACAGATCTATACTTTCTACATTTAAAAGACGACTGTAACACACCATGTTTGACAAAAATCTCTATAGCAGAATTATCAATTGTGTTAATATCTATACCGTAATCACATCTTCGAAATACATTTCACATCCTTCACACACCATATTGGAAAACCAACTAATGAAGAAAATGGAAAACACTGTAGCCGCATACCTCATTTTTTTTGTAGCCAAATGTGATTTTTCCACCCAAGTAGATACACTTATGATGACATCATTAAAAAAATTATGACCAAAATGGAGTTAAGAAAATAATTTCTTTAAAAGCCTATAACATTATAAATACGCAATTGCGCAAATAATAACATATACCATTAGACTCCTAAAGTTATGCTGAAACGTTTGATAATAGCCAGTATTGTCAACTTGGAGGCCTTAATATAAATAATTTCCTTTTTTTTTTGAATAGCAAAGATTTGTCAGTTCCTTTAACCAAACTTAGTCCTTTTGGTGTTAAGAAGTCTATAGAGCTTATTTGTGGTGGACCAGTGAAATCTGTCGCCTATTGTAGGTCGCTCATTACTCGTGAATACCATCAACTTGAGACAGTCTCAGGCTCTCTTGGATACTAAATCAATTATAAATGGTCTTTATGAAGTTGAGGCTAAGATTGCTTATAATTTGAATAAAATTCAGGGTATTATTTTTGCCCCAGAACTCCTTCATTTATCAACTGAGGGAATTTTTGACTGAATTAAAGTCTTCTACCAATTCTGTTCTTGGTATAAAACGATTAAATAAAGGTCGAGAGAAGATTCCTACTTCTCTTTTAGTTTGTACTTTTGGTGGGACTACTATTCCTAGTAAACTATTCTATGGATATTTAGCGTATGATGTCAAGCGATATTATCCTAATCCTTTACTTTGTTTTAAGTGTTGGAGGTATGGACATGGGACAAGAACCTGCACAAATAGTAACAGATGTCTTAAATGTGGACAAGATCATGATAGAGACCTGTGTTATTACCTGATAAAGATGTTTCTTGTATTAATTGTAAAGCTTCTCATTTTGTTAATTCTCGACAGTGTCCCCATTGGATCAGAGAGAGAGAGATTATTCATATCAAAATTGATGATAATTTGTCTTTTCCTGAAGCTAGACGTAAGTACTTTTCTCATTTATCTCCTCAGATCTCCTCTGCATCTTATGCTCAAGTGGGTACCCAGAATTTGTCTAAATCTCTTACATATGTGTCAGTTGGAACTCAGTGTGAATTATATCCAGCCAGTAATGCTTCTTCCAAGGCTACAACAAGTAATACTTCTTTTAACACTACCATTTCTCCTATAAAGAGTTTACTCAGCTCATCCAGTGACATCCCAAACTTTTCTATTTGGGATATAATTAATGAATATAAGAAACTTTCCGAATTGAATCTTTAACCTAAGGCAATTGTTACCAAATTGGCCCTCATGCTTGGGAAACAAGGAATACCAAAGAGTCACATTGATAGTAGGGATGGTTTTAGGATTCTCTTTGGAGATTAATTTCTTTTTACCACTTTTATTCATCATGTTTGTTAAGTTATGTCAGTGGAATTTGAGGGGCTTTCATAAAAGATATCCATTCCTTCAGACCTTGATAAGTGATCATAAACCTACTATCCTTGCTTTGCAAGAAACTTATCTTTGTTAGGATGCTACTATTGGATTGAAGGGATATACTTGTGTTCGTAAAGATAGGACTAGGCAGGGTGGTGGTGTCCTTCTAGGGATACACAATTCCATCCCTTTTTCTCCTGTTGCAATTTGTTCAGATTTTGAAATTGTGGCAGCCAGAATTCACCTTAGGTCAGTGTCTTTTACTGTCTGTTCCATTTATCTACCTCCACATCTGAATCTTACAAGAAAGGAATTTGAGTGTGTCCTCTTGAAAGTGCCACAACCAGTCCTACTGATGGGAGATTTCAATAGCCATCATGTCTCCTGGAGTTCACATAATAGTTGTATTAAGGGTTACTTACTAGCAGAATTGTTTACTGATTTAGATTTATTTGTTTTGAACTCTCCAGTCCCAACTTATTGTGCTGAACTTAGGGGACACTTTTCAAGCATTGACTTAACAGTTGCCTCTTCTGGTTTATTCTGGTTTATTTCGGCAACTATCTTGGACTGTGTTACCAGACTTATATGACAGTGACCATTTCCCTATTATTCTTGATACTTTTGAGGAGTTGTTGGTTTTTAAGAGGCCAAAATGGAAGATAGGTAGTTCTTTATTAACCTTTGAAGCCAATCTCTCTCTTCCTCCAGTTGATTTCTGTAGAAGTGCTGATGAAAATTGTTGTAATATAACAAACTCACTCATTGCTTGTGCATCTAAATATATTTCCCGCTCTTCGTCAATAGTGAACTTTAAATATAGTAAATACTGGTGGAATGATACCTGTGCTGAAGCTCTTGGAGTTAAAAAGAGAGCATTTAGGCTTTTTGTTGGTAATCCCATACAAGAAACATTGGTCATCTATCAAAAAGCAAAAGCATTGGCTCGTAGGGTTGTTAGACTATCTAAGAGGAACTCAAGGAGAGATTTTGTACAGTCTATATCGTCACATTCCACAGTGAGTGAGGTTTGGAATAAAATACAGCGTTTTAGTGCCAATAGGGGATCTAGGGGTTCTTTGGTTTTAAAGTCTGAAGGTGGTTTATATGCTGATCCAGTTGACACTGCCCAGATTTTAGGCAGCAGTTTTGCAAATACCAGTAGCCTCCTTTTATATTGAACCTTTTGTCTATCATATGGTGGAATCTGAGTTTGTCCCTATTCATTTTGAACCAAGTGATGCTACTTACAACTCTCCATTTACCATATATGAACTGGAAAGAATTCTTAAGGATACTAAACTAACAGCTCCTGGTAGAGATAATATTGTATATCCTTTTCTATCTAATATGACTCCACAAAATAAAGAAATTTTACTAAGGTTTTATAATTTTTTATGGTTACGAGATGTCTTCCCAGATTGCTGGAGAGAGAGTATTTTAATCCCTCTGTATAAGCCAGGTAGACCTTCTACTGACCCTACATCTTTTAGGCCTATAGCATTAACAAGTTGTCTGTGTAAAGTTATGGAGAAAATGGTATCATTTAGACTTATGAAATTTTTAGAAGAAAAGAATGTTTTGTCTCAGTTTCAGAGTGGGTTCAGGCATAGATTTTCAACAATAGATAACCTTGTTCGGTTAGAAAATGATATAAGGGAGTCTTTTTTGAGAAATGAATATGTCTTGACTGTGTTCCTTGATATTGAAAAGGCTTATGATACTGTCTGGCATTATGGTTTACTTCAAAAACTGTATAAATCTGGGTTAAAAAGCCATCTTCCAAGATTTATCAAAAATTTTATTTCTAACTGCCGTATTAGAGTTTTAGTTGGAAATCACATTTCCAATAGCTTTAATGTTGAAATTGGCCTCCCACAGGGAAGTATCTTAAGTCCAACGCTATTTTCCTTGATGATTAATGATTTATTTGAAGGAATCAATGACAGTGTCAGGTATTCCATGTATGCTGATGACTGTGCCTTGTGGGTGGTTGGTAGGGTGGTCCTTGCTTAGGGGGTGAAATTTCAAGTTGAACATTTTTCAGCTCCCACCCGCGGAAATCGTTCGAATGGTCGAGAAAACTCTCTTGGTGATTTACTTTTTTAATCGGACAACGTTTACCCCTCCCTCATTGAGCATTACCATTAAGCTAATTTTTTGACTTTCAAGTAAATGTTACATAATTTGTAATATTTGTTTTTTTCATTCTTTCCAGATTTTCAGTGGTTGGATAACTAATGTGTGTAAAACTGTAAATTCTAATGATTATAATTTAAACTGAATAACTCCTTTAACCATAAGTCAAGCTACCCATCAGTGGTTGGATAACTAATGTGTGTAAAACTGTAAATTCTAATGATTATAATTTAAACTGAATAGTGAATAACTCCTTCAACCTTTAAGTAGATAACCTGGATCATGGCAGCGAAGCTGCGCTACCTGATTGCCCCGCAGGAATCGATCGCCGGGTCGCAACTTCCTTCGCAAAAAGAGGTCTTGGCCCTGACGGTCTACAGGATCGACGTCCAGAAGAAGTCACTTCGAGAGGCCGCCAACCAGGTCGTCGAGCTCGTCACCGAGGTGTGGTCCAAGGCGCGAATCCCCCTCCGCCGGAAGGACCACATCGTCACCAAGATTGAGAAGCTCCACAAGGAGTTCAACGATGTGAAGAGGAACAAGGGGCGAGCTGGCGCTCAAGCGAAGCGGGAGGACGAGTTCAGCGAGCGGATGATGAACCTGTTCGACGTCGCTGCCGCTAACGCCATGGAGCTGCTCAAGAACGAGGAGGACAAGGAGTTCCTCCTCGCTCAGCGCGAACCCCGTCGGCGCGGCAAGCTGGGGTCCGTCGACTCGACGCTAGCCGCTGTCGATGCCCGCGCATCTCAACGCCAAGGGGAAGAAGACCGACGGAGGCAGCGAGCCGAGGAAGAAGCGACGACATCTACGGCCCGAGTGGAGCTCGAGTGGTCTTCGTCCTCTTCCAGTGGTGCCGCAAGCGCAGCGGAGAGCGACGACCATGGAGAAGAAGGGAGCCCTCGGGCTCCGAAGCGCTCCAGGCGGGGCACGACGAACATCGTTTCGGCGGCTGTGGCGTCGTCGCTGGATCGCACGAAGGTGACCGACCGAGGAGCTGTCTACGTCCTGACAGAGGTTGCCCGGTCGCTTGGGCACGACGTCGCAGAGCTCAATATCAACCGCAGCTCCATCCGCCGACACCGGCGCAGGCACCGCTCCAGGCTCAACGTGGCGCTCAAGGAAGAGCTGAGGGCCGGCAATCTTGTCGTTCACTGGGACGGCAAGCTCATGCAGGACTTGACGAGCAAGGAGCAAGTCGATCGGCTTCCCATCTTGGTCTCCGGTAACGGCGCGGTGCAGCTCCTGGGCGTCCCGAAGCTGCTGAGTGGAACGGGCTCTGAGATGGCCAAGGCCGTCCTCAACGCGTTGGAGGAGTGGGAGCTCACTGAGCAAGTGAGTGGCTTGTCATTCGATACCACCGCCTCGAACACCGGCCGGAACAACGGAGCGTGCGTCCTCATCGAGCAACACCTCGCGAAAGACTTGCTCTACTTCGCGTGCCACCATCATGTGCTGGAGCTCCTCCTCGGTGCGGCGTTCACGGCTGTGAGGCCCCACGTCCGGTCCTGACGTGACCCTCTTCAAGCGTTTTCAGGAGCGCTGGGATTTCCTGGACAGAAGCCAGTACGAGTCCGGTGCTGCGCACCCCGATGTCGCTCCTCTGCTCACCACTGTCGACACGGAGTGGTTTGAGAAGGCGATAGTCGAGCGCAAGGACCTGCGCGACGATTACCGTGAGCTGCTCGAGCTCACCCTCCTCTTCGTCGGTCACGTCCCCCCGCGAGGAGTGCGTTTCCGAGCTCCCGGGCCGATTCACCACGCCCGCTGGATGGCGAAGGCAATCTACGCCTTGAAGGTCTTGATGTTCCGACAGCAGTTCAAACTCACGGTGAGGGAGGAGAGTGGCCTCCGGAGCATCTGCATCTTCGTCTGTCGGGTCTACGCCAAAGCGTGGACGGAGGCTCCGATCGCCGCAACTGCCCCCCGAAATGACTTCGCCCTCCTCAAGGACCTGCTGGCCTACTCTGACATCAACCCTGCGGTGGCCAAGGCGGTGCTGACCAAGTTCCAGAACCACCTCTGGTACCTGTCGGAGGAGCTGGTGGCGCTGGCGCTGTTCGATCCGTGGATCGCCGTCGATCAGAAGAGGAAGATCATCGCCTCTCTCTACGACCGGGTTGGTGAGGAGTCCCCGGCGAAGCGGCCCACGCTGCCAAACCGAGTACTCGCCGGGCTTCAGTTGGAAGACCTGGCGTCGTCCAACACACGAGGTTTCTTCGAGAAACTTCGACTGGAGGACGGCTTCCTCGAGGTTGACCCGGAGACCTGGCCAAAGCGGGAAGACTTCAAGACAGCGGCGGCACATGTGGG
Source organism: Bathynomus jamesi (assembly GCA_023014485.1). NCBI lineage: Eukaryota > Metazoa > Arthropoda > Malacostraca > Isopoda > Cirolanidae > Bathynomus > Bathynomus jamesi. The sequence goes on from JAJOZX010004053.1 coordinate 348,549, forward strand.
AGGGCTCGCCGTAATCAACGACCATGCCGAGCGAGGAGTTGCCCTCGTCCAAGAGTACAACCGGACGCTGACCCACGACGAGGAGCAACTCCAGTTCCTCCTGCAAGTCGTCGCTCGCCACCGCTGCCAGTTTCCGGACTCTCGGAAGCGAACCCTACAGACCCAGGATCGCTAACCGGGCAACAACTGCAACCGGGCAACAACTCCGGGGGTAAAAGTTCAAGGTCGATGAGGGAGGGGTAAACGTTGTCCGATTTAATAAAAAATTCAACTAGAGAGTTTTCTCAACCATTCGAAAGATTTCCGGGGGTGGGAGCTGAAACTTCCCAATTTTGAATTTTAAGGACCACCCTAGTGGTTGGGGATGATTTGAATTTTCTGACATATGTGATGCAAGGTGTCCTTAATCATATTAGTGAATGGTCAGAGGAATGGGGCTTAAAATTTTCATCTTCCAAATCAAAATGTATGATTTTCTCAAAAAGACCATGGAGGAATGATGATTTAACATTATATTTATCAGGAAATCCAGTTCAGTATGTTTCAAGTTATAGATATCTGGGAATAGTTTTGGATCAGGGTTTGACTTGGTCTAAGCATATTCAGTACCTGGAGGAAGTTTGTGTGAAAGCTATTTCTATATTAAAATTTTTTTCTAATTCAGTTTGGGGTTTAAGTAGATCAACTTTGTTGATGTTATATAAGTCCTTGGTACATAGTAAATTAGACTATGGGTGTTTTTTGTACCATACCTGTTCTAAAACAAATTTACTGAAGCTAGATAGAATGCAGTATAAATGTATTAGACTGGCTTTGGGAGCTCTCAAATGTACAAGAGTTGATTATTTAGAAGCTGAAGCAAACATTATGCCCTTGCATTATAGAAGAAAACTGTTAGGTGCTAGGTATGCTACTAAAATGTTAAGGTTTGATTCATACCCAACTAAAACTTGTATTAATAGATTTTATAATTTTCAATTTTATAGACTATGTCCATACCCAATACCTTTTAGTGGCTGGATCAAGGATTTTATTCACCAAGTGGGCTTAACTTTTGATTTGATAGCATCTCAGCAAAGTTCCCATTTAATTTATCACCCTGTAACAGTGAATTTTGACTTTTCTATTCATACTACTAACAACAAATTGGCTTTTGCAAATGTGCTCCAAAGAAGTTTTCTGGAAAGGGTAGAAACTTACAAAGAAAGAGGATACTTACCTGTATATACTGATGGATCTAAATCAGAAAGTGGCACTGGATATGCATTTCTTTGGGATGGGGTGATTAAGGGTTTTTGCCTTCCAGAGCACTGTTCTATATTTACTGCAGAATTGTATGCTATACTACAGGCTTTAATATATATTTGTCACAACTCAGACCTTACTAAGTTTGTTGTTTGTTCTGACTCCCTTTCTTCCCTGAAAGCTATACAGTCCTCTTCTGGGCATCATGTAGTCATTCAGATTATTGAATTACTCAATCAGTATAATCTTGATGTTATCTTTTTATGGACTCCTGGTCATGACTCCCGATTTGAAAAAATTTACTGGAGCACAGCTCTGAATTTACTTTTTTTCCCCTTACACCACTAGATAGGTTAATGATAGTAAACTCTTGAATTGACGACATACCAATTACAAATTGTTTTAGCTAAGCATAATAATACAATAATGTACAGTTTATAACACCTTAAGTTTATTTATTCATTGCAGCAGCAACAGTGGACGATGTTAGACCTTGCATGTAGGCATTTGTTGTGAATTTACCGCCATGTATGCTTGGCCACTGATCAATGGCTTTCTGTGTGATCATTACAGCAGATCTAGTGCCTGGAGCTGGACCCTCCTTCACAATTCTGCACAGCTTAGTCAAATGAGATGGCTTAATGGATTCTTTGTGTTCAACAATGTAACCAAGAATGGAGAATGTCCCTTCAGCTGGTGCTTCACTCCAGGCAGTTGATCCATCTTTATCAAAATGCTTTAATCTCTCTGTGATTCCTTTCCACAGCTGTTCTATATATTCTGTCAGCCAATTTATCACTGAGTCTTTTGTAAAACTACTTTCAGATCTGGTTCTGGATGGTCTAGCAACTTCAGCAACCTGGTAGTAATCAGAACGTTTCTTGATATATTTGTAAACTTCATTTAGGATGTAATCCTCAGCTGTTAGTTCCTTTTGCTGCCCTGTGGTATCATGCTTAAATTCAGAAACTACATCATTTGCATTTCCTCCATTAGCTAATTTGGAAATTGTTTCCATCACTCTTAACATAACAGTTTTCCCTCCTTTATAAAATATATTTTCTACAAATTCTGCACTACCTGTGGTTTTTTGAGCTACTTGCAACATAATCTTTGTTACATAGGAAATCAATACATAGAACTTGGCACTAATTTCTTTCTTTTGTGGATGATCAAAAAACATAATTTTCCACAAATCTGTCAAATTGATCAAATTCGTAATTAACCATGTGAGTATCAGATTTGAGTTTTGGTCTCTTAAAACCAATGATATTGTCAAGAACCATATTGGTATAGTCAAGGCCTGATCTCAGATTTGAAGAGTGATTCTGAATAAAGTCTAAAAGCTCACTTAGTTTACAAATTTTCTTCAATGCATCAACGTGGGCTCTGTTCACAAGATGCATTAAGTCCCATCGAAATTTGAAATTTTCTCCAAACAACTTTTTCATTTCGTTTTTAAATGGCTCGTTGTCCTTACAAAAAGCCCCATCTCTAACCATTCCAGATACCTTGGATTTAATTACTTCTTCAGATAGTTTCAAGTGATTAGGAGACTTCAACACATCAAAAATTTCATTGGCCAAATAAACTCCTGATTTGCTGCATACTAAATTTATCCCAGCAAGTTTTACAGTCTTATCTTCTTCACTCATAACTAATACAACTAGCATGCTTAATCCCAAAATTGTTCCAATGTCAGCTGTTATTGTTACTGAAGTTTGTTCTAAGAACCACTTTACAGTTGGGTCATTCTCTGTCAGATCAACCAAAAAAAATTGAAATTAACACCCTCATCTCATATTTTGCTGAAATTTGGTTTATAGGGAGTTTGTGAGCCCTGAATCCATTTCTGAAATTATAAGGTCAATCCAACCAACGGTTCAAGAGATATGACCTCGGGCAATTTGAGGTCACTCGCGAGGTTACTAACATTTGGTGACCCATAACTTGGGTAATAATTGTCATAATTATATAAAAGTATATATATTTAGAATCAGAAAATGACAAGGAATCCAAATATGCAAGTTTTAGAACTCTAGGTTGAAAAATAAAAAAGTTACACTGTAACCAAAATTTGAGGTCACGATTTGACCTCTGGGGTATCAAATGAGAATTTTTTTTTTAAATGTAAAAAATGAAGGCATAGGCATTGGCTATTAGAATCAGCAAAAAAAAGTTTGTTTGTTAGTATTTTTCATGTAACTAACATATAAGTGAACACCATATTCATAAGTTGTGCGTCAATTCTACCTATTTTTTCACACTTAAGCTCATAATTTGACCTATAGAAATTAAAATTACATTTTTTATAGATATAAAAAACAAAGTCAGAGTTCTTGACTAATAGAAACAATCATAAAAAGTTTGTTTATGTTGGTACTTTTCATGTAACTAACTTATAAGTGAACACCATATTTATAAATTGCTTGTCATTTCAAGGAATTTTATATCTTAGCTATCAATTTGACCTCAAGCTCCAAGAATTTAATAAAAATTGTATTTCACTGCTAATCTACACTGGCAATAATAGTTATAATAGTGAAAGGGGAAGACTAAGCTCACATGTAGCCTAAACAAACCTGTTGAAACATGTTGCTACTTGTCTAAGTGCAGAATCAACACAGATAGTTGCAAAATTCCTTGTCTACAGGTTAGTACAGTTCCAGCCAGCACTGTGGGTGGCTGGTGGGTATGGTGTTTTAATGAGCCTCAGAGACTATCAAGGCCTAAAATATTAAGTGTGTATAGCTATATATTTTCTAAAAAAATATATATTACCTAATTGTAAATCCTATATCTTTACAGATCAAAATACAATGGTTCGGCACTTGAAATACTGCCAGGACCCTATTCAAAAACACAAGAAACGCATAACAATCAATCTTAGAAAAGTGACTGATGTACTTGTTGAAAAATGTGGTGGAAGAGTGAAAAAAGACTCATTGTTGTGTGTGAACTGCTGGACACTGATAATGAAAAACCCCACTATACTTAGTACCACTGAAAACAACGAGTCTGAGCAGGATTCAAATGAATCATCTACTATCAGTGGCTTGAGTAACATCTCTTCAATTCAAGATCTGGACAATGACAGTGATTGCTTGATAAAGGAAAATCCTTCAACTTCAGTTGAACCAGTTCTAGCATTTCTGGACCAAACACCAGTTAAAAAAAGTAAGTAATAAATTAATATAACAACTTATACTTTACTACAAGGTCTGTTTGATCTACTATATAGCCAATTATATAGCATTTAAGGTACTATAATTAATATTTAATTACTAATATTCAAGTGTGTGAAACCTTTTTTTCTGTTCTTTTCAGAAGGGCTGTCATTAAGCCAAAAAGCGCAAGGCTCGTGGTAAGCTATCATCTACTCAGAAACACCTGAAGGAGAGGCTAGAACTCAGTTATGGTGTTCAAATTACCGAGGAGGTAAGTGATACTTCAAAACCTGAAACTAAATCTGAAAAACATCTAGACAAATTAATGAATGAATTGAAACAGTCATTCCTGGAGAGCAAATGTCACCATCACAAACTACAAATATTGACACTCTCACCATACACAATTGAAAAAACAGCTAGTTTCTTTCAAACTACAACATACATGGTGAAAAGAAGCTGTTCACTTAAATCAGAACATGGAATCCTTCCGAAGATTCCACTAATGAGCAAAGGAAAAGTGATATCTGAAGAACACAAAGATATAGTTAGAAGATTATATGAGTCAGAAGAGGTTAGTCGTATGTGTCCTGGCCAAAAGGATTGCGTGAAAGTTATCAGTGCTGAAGGTGCAAAAACGATTGGTCCTCGGGAATTTAAGAGAGATGTTTGAACTATATAAAAATGATGAAAAGAATCCCAAAATAGGATTTTCCACATTTGCAAAATTACGGCCATCATATTGTGTGCTTGCCGGTAGTGGTGGGACTCATTCTGTCTGTGTCTGCACATACCATCAAAATCCAAAATTGCAGCTGGCTGCATTGGGAGAAAGAGGTCTTTCATACAAGGATCTTATGGATTACAGTGTCTGCAGTACAGAAAGAGAGACTTGCATGATGCAACTTTGCAATGATTGCCCAAGAGAAGAGGGTGTCCTGGATTTTCTTGAGTTACTTGACAGTGTGAAATCAGCTCCAAATGAAATATCTTACAAGCAATGGGTGACTGTTGACCGTTGTACAATGGTTGATAAGGTGGAGCCACTTCATGAATACTTATCATCCCTAAGCATGAAAATATCCCGCATGGTTCGTCATCACTTTGTTGCTCAGCAACAATCACAGTACTTCAAGCAGTTGAAAGAAACACTACCACCTCAGAGCGAGGTAGTTATAGTAGGTGATTTCTCTGAGAATTATTCTTTCATTGTCCAGGATGCTGCCCAAGGGTTTCACTGGGACAATTCACAGTGTACAGTTCACCCTTTTGTCATCTATTATAGATCATCTGCAGACCAGGAACTTAGCCATTTTAGTGTCTGTTTCTTATCTGCATCACTAAAACACAATACTATAATGGTTTACTCATTCATATTGAAGCTTATGACATATGTTAAATTCAGATGCCCACAATTGAAGAAGGTGCACTATTTCTCAGATGGATGTGCTGGCCAATATAAGAACAGATACAACTTCACAAATCTCTGTTACCATGAAGAGGATTTTGGTCTGTCTTGTGAATGGCACTTCTTTGCTACATCCCATGGCAAAAATGCATGTGATGGGATTGGAGGAACAGTGAAAAGAGCTACTGCTCGTGCCAGTTTGCAGAGAACTACAGAGAGGCAAATTCTTACACCAGAACACATGTTTCAGTTTTGTGAAGAAAACTTGAGCAAGAAGATAAATTTTTTCTTTGTAACTACAGCTGATTTGAAAGATGCAGAAGAACGGTTGGAACATCGATTCAAGGATAGTAGGGCTATTCCTGGAACTCAGAAATATCATAGATTTGTTCCCCTAAACAAGGAAGAACTGATGGTGTATCCCATTTCAAGTGGCATTGGAGAAAAGAAAAGAATAAGGAAAAGTCATTTTACTAATGAACCTGCAATGCTTGGTAACCTAAAATGTGTCAAACCAGGAGAGTATGTTGGCTGCATTTATGACATGCAAGTTTGGTATGGAATTGTGGAGGAATATTGTGAAGAGTTTGATGATTTCACTGTGAACTTTCTACATCCCTCTGAGTCATCAGGATCAAGTGCATATTATTATCCATCAAATAAGGATTCATGTGCAGTGCCAGGACATCATATATTAACTGTAATGAGTTGTCCTACCCTAAGAGGAGGCGGCAGAATTCAATACATTTTTCCACAAAAAGAAATTGATGAGAGCATCGAGCATGCAAAAATTGTATTAGGCTAGCACATGAATCCTCTAAGTAGGTCTTCCCCTTTCACTATTATAACTATTATTGCCAGTGTAGATTAGCAGTGAAATACATTTTACATTTTTGCCTTTGTTTTTATATCTAAAAAAAATGTAATTTTAATTTCTATAGGTCAAATTATGAGCTTAAGTGTGAAAAAATAGGTAGAATTGACGCACAACTTATGAATATGGTGTTCACTTATATGTTAGTTACATGAAAAATACTAACATAAACAAACTTTTTTTTGCTGATTCTAATAGCCAATGCCTATGCCTTCATTTTTTACATTTAAAAAAAAATTCTCATTTGATACCCCAGAGGTCAAATCATGACCTCAAATTTTGGTTACAGTGTAACTTTTTTATTTTTCAACCTAGAGTTCTAAAACTTGCATATTTGGATTCCTTGTCATTTTCTGATTCTAAATATATATACTTTTATATAATTGTGACCATTATTACCCAAGTTATGGGTCGCCAAATGTTAGTGACCTCGCAAGTGACCTCAAATTTCCCGAGGTCATATCTCTTGAACCGTTGGTCGGATTGACCTTATAATTTCAGAAATGGATTCAGGGCCCACAAACTCCCTATAAACCAAATTTCAGCAAAATCTGAGAGATGAGGGTGTTAGGCACTGGTTGATCTGACAGAGAATGACCCAGTTTGTTCTTTAAGTTGATTATCTAATAGCTCACAAATTGTCTCGCACGCATGTGTGCTATGATTCAAATTTCCAACCTCACAACCTGACCTATGTAATACAGCTAGAAGTACTGGATATAGAGCCCATGCAGTGTTTGTTTCATTATGTAGTATAAGATGTTGCCACATAAGTCTTCTATGCATTTAGTAGTGTTCCGAGAAGATGTTTTCATCACTTCATAAACAGCAGCTCTTTAATGATGCTGAAGTTTAATTAAATGTCTCTTCAGGTGGGTTTTCAGATTTCTAAACCATCTCTCTTGATTTTCTCCTTGTTTGCATACATAGGTTAAATCTTTAACATTGAAGTAACCTTTTATGTTAGAATGTTTGTCTGAAGCACATGCTTTGGGGTCTGTGCAAGCTATGCAATATAATGTAAACATTTTATCATCAGAAGCATCATCAATATCTTCTTGATTATCATCATCTTCATCCTCAACAGCTATATCTACATCAGGCATATTAGTGTCACTATTTGCAATGTTTTCCATTATATCACTTGGTACTGAAAACGAATCATCAGCATGCCCTAGATCCTTCTTTTCCACCAATTTGAATGTAGATTTGATAAAATCATTGTTCAGGATTTCTTGTATTGATTTACACTTGCTTAAATGGGCTATGGAAATGTCAAATTTGTTGCTTTTTGCTTTATTAGATTTGGATGCAACACTTGAACTTGAAGGCATATTTTGACACTTCTCTTTATTAACCACAACAGCTTGGTGAGTTTCTTTTGTTAGGCGCAAAATTGCATTCAATGTCTTCTGGATTTGGGAATTTTCAAATTCCTCTAAAGCAGTTTTGTTAGTCTGATGCGCAGATTCCTCACTTACCTTTTGTTTCTTAGGTGGAGGAGAAGCACTTTCTTCAGTCTGTGAAACATCTAGTGAAAAAGTTTCATTTTCTAGATTAGCAGTTGATGAAGTTGGTTCATTTTTCTGAGGTCTAGCACTAGCACATTTTGTGAACAAACTAAATGACTGCTTTGCCGTATCTCTTTGCTGCACTTCATCCTGGTATTTCTTTACTGCAATATCTAAGCTGTGGGCCCAAACTCTGGGACCTCTTGTATTGTAACAAATATTTTTTTTGGAATTAAAATGTTCCTCCCAGTTTTGCTTCTTTGAATATTTGTTCTTGCATTGACCACAAAAGTAACCCCTTTTAACACCCTCACTTTTCTCTCCAACTTCATCAATATTAGGATCCATTATTGATTACACTGGTATGCATATGAAATTTTTTTTGTCTGCTGTGAGGGTTTTTTCAACTCATATTATATAATTTGACCATGTTGAATTCGAAAATGACATTGGTTTTCCTCAATCAGGTCAGGTTTTTTCTCTATTGGCCATTTATTATAAGTCCAATTTTATCCCCAAATTTATTGATTTTTTTAGCTTAAACACTGTAGATACGAGTAATATTATAAGAACAATCGTGAAAAATGAAAACTGTGTGTGAATAAATACTTTTATTCATACAATGAATATGGAAAAAAGTTTATTGAGGAAGGAATTAAGTTTTTTTGGCTTTCCGTCTGTGTTTTTCTTCGGGCACGTCTCGCTTCAAACACCAGCAATAGTCCGCCAGCATATTGATATCCCAGTTTCCCTGGTACCTCTCTTCCATTATTTTGATATCTTGGTGAAATCGTTCACCCTGTTCCTCACTATAATCCCCGTAATTTTGAGGAAAATAGTCCAAGTGGGACCACAAAAAGTGCATTTTTATGGACATGCGCGACCCATGAGCTTTGAAAGCTTCCATCAAGTTTTCGACAATGGACTCGTATTCTGGACTTCTATGCTTGCCAAGAAAATCAGTGACAACTGATTTGAATGCCTGCCAGGCATTCTTCTCAGTTGGAGTCATTGCATTTTCGAACTGAGTATCCTTGATCAAAGTTCGAATTTGAGGACCATCAAAAACCCCAGCATTTAGTTTAGCATCAGATATATGAGGAAATTTACTCTCGAGATATCGGAATGCTGAACCCTCCTTATTCATTGATTTGATGAAATTTTTCATCAAGCCCAGCTTAATATGAAGTGGTGGGAGCAAAATTTTTGTTGGTGGTACAAGGGGCACTGAAACGACATTATGCGACCCAGGTTCAAAATTCTCTCTGGATGCCCATTCACGCTGTGCATAGTGCTTCTCATCCGCTCGGCTATCCCATTTGCAGAGGAAACATGGGTATTTCGTGTATCCCCCTTGCATTCCCAATACAAATGCCACAATCTGAAAAAAATGAAAATATTTAAAGAATTTAGAGAATTTGTTCTATCAGATAAAAAAATCTATGCATTGGACTGTATCACTTCTATGGGGAAGTTAAGTGTTCTTATACGCTCTCAAATAACCTTTGGAAAAACAACATAGTCAATAGCAATAGTTTACTTATGATATTAGTATTACCTTCAAATCTCCACAGATCCTCCAGTTATGTTGGTCGTATACGAGAGTATCCAATAAAATTTTCATGTTATCGTAGCTCTCAGTAAGTTGTACGGAATGTGCTACAGGGACTGATGCAACCCTATTCCCAATGTTGAGAAGTACTGCTTTCAAACTTCGTTTAGACGAGTCTATAAATAGCCTCCATTCTGATGCGTTATATGGCAGGCCCAAGGATTCAATTAGCCCCTCAACATTGCAGCAGTACACTAAGGAAGAGGTATTTTCGTGCACTGCAAAAAACTTGCAGAATTCTTCCTCTCGTTTCCTATACCAGGAGAATGTTGTTCCCGGAGCCAGCAAGTTGTCCTCTCGAAGTCGTGAGCCCAAGATCTCGGCAGCTAATTTGGAAAGTCCTAAATCCCTGGTAAGATCATTAAGTTTGGCCTGGTTGAGAGGCCTCGGCTCATTTGAAGCGGTATTTTGAGGTATATACGACTGGGACTGGGACTGGGACTGGTCATTGATTCATCATCAGAATCATCGAAGTCCAGGGTTTGAGGTGGGTCGGGTATTGGAATTCCAGGACCATGGGGTACAGGTCTCATAGCAGAAGGAATGTCAGGGTATACAACAATGTGTTTATTCTTCTTAACTCCTGAAAATAGAAACACAGAAACATGGATATAAAACTTGCATATGAAATAGAAGAAGCATTCAGACAGTGGTGGCTCGTGAGGGAAGGCTGCGGTCTGTAAGATATGAAATAGGTCGATGGAGTCTGTATATTTTCTTTCTTTTTCATTCATATTGTCCCTTCGGGGACAATATGAATGAAAAAGAAAGAAAATATACAATCACTGTATATGTAAATGTAACTTGTATAACAATATGTATGTGTAAATGTATTTTCTATAACAATATGTATATGTAAATGTACGAGTACCATTATGGTGAATATTATGTCAAGTTTCATACGAGGATTTCAAAATATTTAAGAAAAATAAATTTATAAGCCCACCTTGGAGGTTTGTCATGCAGAAATAGCAATCTGTCACGTGATCCTTTCCTTCTCTCCAAATCATGGGAATTCCAAAAGGCAAAGATTTCGCTCTGCCTTTGCTCCATCTTCTCAAATTTTCAATGCACGTCTTGCAGCACATATGAGGGGTGAAATTTTTGTCCTGGTCCCCTAGCTTAATTCCAAAGTATGCTCTATACATTGTCTTCACAAATTTAGTGATTTGGGACTGGTTATTTGGCATGGTAACTGTCCCACATATGTAGCAGAATCTATTGGGATAATTTTTACATGCTCTATTCATTATGAAATATTTTATCTATATGCCTGAAAAGTAAAAAAAGGATATTATACAAGTGAAACAAGTGATGATAGATGTTACTGTTCCAATTCCGCTTTGACAAAATCACGAAAAATTCTATTTTACTTATGAGGCCATAGCCGGATAACCTGAGCTGATTGAGAAAAACGGATTACAGATTCGAAATCAGCAGGAAAAACTCTATAAGAATCACTTACAAAACCCTTGACAGCAAAATTGATGCATGCCAGTGTTATTGACTACCTGAAAAAATACAAAATAAGTAAAAGTTAGTAAATATAGTATGGTAAAAGTGAGTAAAAGTAAGTAAATATAGTACAATGAAAGTAAGTAAAAGTAAGTGCTTTAAACTTAGTAAAAGTAAGGAAGAGTAAGTAAAAGTAGGGAAGTTAAAGTAAGTAAAAGGAAGTTTAAACTTAACTAAACTTTTCAATTCTAGAGTCATGGTGGATTACTTAAAACCGCACAAGTAATTATCTGGCCAATTTATCAAACTTGGCCGAGATCAATGGAACATAGTCCAATCCTGATAATTTTATATTAAAAAAATATACGTTTTAATAAAATTTTAATTATCAAAACATTGAAGCTTAACAAAAAATAAAAATAATTGTTAAATATGGAATTACCAACTAAACTTAAAATAACTAAATTTGTAATTTAAAAAAATTGGTTTGTACAAGAATGTATACGCAAAAAAATTGCATAATGTCTAGCGGATGAACAAAACCCAAACCCAAATTTACTTTCTCATGGTCAAATTTACTGGAGCAATGCTCCCAAGATCACAGGAATCTGGAGTCATGCTCCTGGTCATGTTGGTATCCCGGAGAATGATACTGTTGATGAAGCAGCACGCATGGCTTGTAGTCTTGATGAAGTCCAGACCATCCCTTACTCTGTTGATGAATTTATGAAGCCCATTTCACATTTCATTCTTTCTGGGTGGCAACAGGAATGGTCTCGATGCAATGGACTCCTTCCTCAGATGGAACCTGTCCTTTGGAAAAGGATGCCAGAAAAGAATCGCAGGAGTGATGTCATATTGACCAGGCTTAGGTTGAATTGCTCTAAACTGTCCCATGGACATTTTTTTGATGCAACTTTATTTGAAAGGTGTGGTACTTGTAATGTTCAACTCACCCCAGAACATGCGATCATTCATTGCCCTACTTGTTATCTTCTTAGAACTGATTTGATTAACTATTGTAATGGCAAAGGAATTTGTTTTTCTTATGAAAGTGTTTTGGGAAATGAATTTCCATCATCCTTACTTTTGACCTTAAAGAAAGCCAATTTATCTAACCTGATGTAGGTGTTTATTGTTTGATAGTCCTTTTGTAGTAGCTCTATAGTATTACTCTTTTACTAACAGGTTCCTTTTTCTTTTCCATCCTATGTGTTGTAGAGTGGAACTCTACTACAACTGAAGTGGTAGAAGTCTTTCTTCATATTCTTTTTAGTCTTGGTGCCAATAATCCAGCAGGGTTGCAGCACCTTAAACAGAAATAAAATAAAATAAAAATAAAATACATTTCCGAACCCCCTGAACTATTATTGGAGTAACTGATTAGTTCTTTTACGTTTTCACTCCTTTTTGCGTGTATTTTGTCAATTTGTTAACTTGGGCCTTTTTGAAGGTAATTTGCAAACGTGCTCTTGGCTATAACTTAGTTGTTTTTGGAACTATTATTTCTCGCCATAAGGCAAACATTATGTATTTTACTTCTATCAATAAAGTTTTCAATATGTATAGCCCATATGGCATAATGGCTGCTTTCTTTCCTTGACATTCCTATTGGGCTAAAGTGCACAATCTGCGAGTTTTGGGATGGCATTGCGCGAAGATTTTTCCATATTTCCCATAACACACACGCATGATGCGTCAGGCAAGAGTTTCAACCGACATTACCCAAACTCGATATGTAGGATGAAACCCCATTTGGAAGCCCAGAGACCTATTCAGCTCTGATCATCAGGGTATCTCCTCTGAAAGAAGTGATCCATGCCAGATGGATTTAACCCAGGTGTAGTGATTAGTGCTTAAAATTAATTGGAAAATATATAACCAGTTAATAATCGTCTGGAGTTTTCATAACCGGTTATTAACTGATTAATCAATTTTTCACAAAGCTAAGGATTTTATATGGCAAAGGAAATAAAAAACTTTCTTTTCAATATTTATTCCGTTTGAAAAATTATTCCTTTTTTATAACATACGATTATTACAAAAAAATAGAAGAAAACTTGTTTGTTTTGCATTGTATATGCAAGCCTTATAGCAATGTGGTTAACCATTTTTAACATTTGATTCCTAATTCAATCATAAAGAAAATTTAATCATTATTTTTAAAATACTCTCTCAAAAAGCATAATGCGTCTACTGTGTTATCAGACAGACTTGATCTTAGTTTGGTTATGAATAAAGTTTATTATTGAATATCATAGTATACCTATAACAATTTTGATTATCTATTATTTTAGTTACTACTTCACAGTAATAATTTATATATATTTGGATTCAGCTAATTTTTCTTAATAATATGGTAAGAAAAAAAAGTAACGTTTTTCATGTCAAAACGGCCAACTTTGGGCGGGGGGGGGGGGGGGGGGGGGAATATCGAATTCCCCCTTAAAGGGACTAAAATAGCACGAAATTGTAACAAAAAGTGGTGAACAATTAATCAGTTAAAATTTTTTGGTGACTGGTTATAAACCAAATTTCCTTAACTGGTTAATAATCGGTTATTTTTGGCTGGTTTTAAGCACTAGTAGTGATGTTAAAAAATGTTTTTTTATGTCCATATTTTTTTTTTTTTTTATTTTTTTTTTTTTATTTTTTTTATTATAATAATAATAATTAATATAGATATTGCCAATTTAATTATAAGGTATACTTTTGCAATGATATATATTATAAAAATAAATAAATAAATAATAAAATAGGCCATATGGTACCAGTATAGAATGTCCTTTTCAGCCTATTTACAGAAAAAACTGGCCTCTTTCTTGCACTGAAAGTCTTGTATCTTGAGATCCGTTAAACTTGCGAGAACACTGGCTGGGAGCTGACTGCCCATTGTCCAACCTTTCCAGGACTCTCCCATCCATGCCTCGGATTTTGAATCTCCCACTTAACTATCCTTTAGAACCGTGATGACATATTTTCCCCCCCGAGACCATCCATATATATTAGGGTGTTTCATAAATTAAAAGTTTGGAAAAATTTTAATCCACATGGATCCCCTTGTTCCATTTGCTGAGGAGACTGATAAACCGAAGTATTAATTCAATAGTTTAAAGTTTACGGGTCCCCAGTTTGATGCTCTGGCAGATCATAAATGGAAAAAATTAAACAAAAATCTGTCAATGAATTTTTATTCAACAAACGAGTACCATTTCACTACACATTTTCACAAAGATACAAAAAACATAACCACTTCTTGCGAATCATTTGTCCATGAAATCCTTCTTGGTTTTATTCGGGTATTTCACCCTATGCTGCATCACAGTTTTGAGCAAATACTGCTTCTGCTCTTCGTTCTTCGTCAGAGAACAGTTGAACTCTTTGGTGAGCACGATGGCTCTTTCGGCCCGATCGTTGACGACAGAGATTTTGTTAACAGTTGCCGCTGCTTGCTTGAAGCCCTCTACTTCAGTCCACTCGGCAACTGGCTTTTTCAAGAATTCTGTGTCCAAGTCGAATGCATGGAAGAAAGCCATCGTCTTTCCTGTCACGAACTCTGCCAGGTGTTTCGAGGCAAGATTCCTGACGTTCTTCCCTTGGGGTCGCTTGAGTTCCTTTTTCGATGCGGGCTTACCCAAACTGATGATCATCTGAGCCTTTTCTTCATCTGCCACATCTGCGTCGAAGAATGCCATGGCAATAAGAGTCTCAGAGATGTACCATAGGTGTCGAGACATGGCTTCTTGCGCAGCGTTAACACACGAATATCCCGACATGGCAAAGGCTTCCGCGTCATGCAGAAATTCCAGATCAACTGCGGCAGCCTTGCTTGAGGTTGCAGCATGAGTCCAACCTCGGATGTAGACGAGGGACACGAAGAGACCTACGGCTGTCAGAGCTTCCAACTCGTGACTCGACATCTTGAACTGCTTCTTCAGTAGAATTACTTTCAAGGAGTAGATGGCTATCGCCATCCATCGAGTGTGATGGTAAGTGCCAGGGGCTCTGAGAGGGAAATCCACCACTTTTGCTTCTCCCAGGAAGATGAGAACCAACTGTAGCAGTTCCTTGTAGTCATCGCGCTGATGCGACGTGCTCACCATCCCTCTCACCAGCAGGACTGACTTCTCCCTCAGTTCCCTCATAGAGTCATTGACTTGAGCAAAATCGTACGGCCGCACGTCCAACCGGTCGATGAACTTCCATTGTGCCTGAAACCTCTTGAAAACGGGTATATCGGGGCCACTTGAAGGGCCGTATGCACGCTTGAAGACGGAGCTGAGGATGACTTCATAGATGTGATGCCAACAGGGGAAGTACATGAGTTCTCTGCCAAGACCTTTCTCAATCAGGACACAGGCCCCGATATGAATCCTGGTGTTCGACGCTGTCGTGTTGAAAGACAGTCCCCGCACGCGCTCTTCCATCCTGTGTTCCTTGACCAAATCCAAGCAAACTCGCGCTATCTTCTCGCCAGTTCCGGACGTCACCTTAGGAATGCCGAGCAACTTCTCCTTGCCATCGCCAGAGATGAGGACAGCGATCCGGTCAACGCTCTCCTTCCATTGCTCATTGTCAGGTAGGAACTTACCATCCCAATGCAAGACAAGAGGTTGACCAGGACAAACTTCGTCGGATTGATAACTTTCAGCAGCCACCTTCCTGAGAGCCTTGCATGTGCGGTACATGGTACTGGCAGAAATGGACAGTTCATCCAAGTCAAAACCTAGTGATTTAGCCGCTGCAGCGTACGACATAGCTGAATCGCGGTACGAAATATTCAGCCGATCGTAGGTAGTCGTCACATCCTGTGAGATCAGATTCCTGCGTCGCTTCTTGGTATTTCCCTTGGAGGAGGATGGAAAAACTTCCACGGTTGGGTCAACGACATCTGAGTCAGTCTCTGACGAAGTTGAAATCACTAAAGCCCCCGTATCTTCTGCAGCTCCTTGTTCCTTCCTGGCCTTCTCCTGTTGTTCCTTAATCTTGTCCAGCCTCTTCCTTTTCCTAATCTCCTTATAGTGAAGCTTCATGTCAACAGGGCCCATGCTGCAGGAATTTGGATCTTCACGCTGCATGTCAAGAAAGTGGATGTCCTCCTGATTCTTCATCATTTCCTTAGCCTGTGAATGAGCAATGTCCATGATCTCCTTCGCTATTGCCTCCTTGAACATTGCCTCCTTCACTCGGAAGGACTCTGCTTTATGTGACTTGTGCTTCACAAGCCGGTCGTATTCCTTGAGAAGGGATTCCATCTTCCTCAAGGCCGAATCTCGACGCATCATGGGGATTCTCACTCTCTCCCAAAATATGAGACAGGCATCCAGGCACAGGTTCAGGCATTTAGTACGTCCAAATTTTTGCTCCTTTTGGTGGTAAAAGTACTTTTTGAGTACTTTCAACTGAGTTGGAAGGCCACTTGATGTGATGTTCGCATCCGTCTGGCCAATAAGAAACACTTCTGTTTTCGCTCTGGTAGACACCTGGAAAAGAAAACAAACTAAATAATTCCACAGAAATAATTTCACATCGTAATTAATTTCATTAATTAAATAAAGAAAAGCAGTAACTGGGACTCGAACCAGTGTCATAGCCATTTGGCGGCATCGCTCAAGTCGGCGTACACAGCACGCTATCCACTAC
This sequence comes from Bathynomus jamesi, assembly GCA_023014485.1. Lineage (NCBI taxonomy): Eukaryota > Metazoa > Arthropoda > Malacostraca > Isopoda > Cirolanidae > Bathynomus > Bathynomus jamesi. The sequence continues at coordinate 365,464 of JAJOZX010004053.1, forward strand.
ACCATCTAGGGCAGGGGTGCTCAGACTTCGGAGACCTTAGGGCAAAATTTGCTAACTATTATCTTTGGCGGGCACAAACACCAAAATTTTCCCCTAATTTATGAACTAAAAATAAATACAAGTGATAGAAGATAATACTCACATTTAATTGCTAGTTGATGGCTTACACTGCTTTAATTCAGCAAGGGCTTTGAAATTTGGCGTGTAATTGGTAACTGTTAGTCTTAAACAGTCATCAAGGTGCTCATCTGTCAAAACAGTCCGGTACTTTGATTTAAGCATCTTCATCTTGGAAAATGTTGATTCACAAAGGTATGTGGAGGCAAAAATTGAGGTCAAGTACATAGCACATTTTCTCAGCAGAGGATATTTTTCTTCAGCAAATAAGCTCCAAAAATTGGTACTGAAGGCCCTTGTTTTAATTTCCAGATCATTTTGAAGGAATAAAACTTCTCGTTCTAGGTTAGCTATATCCAATTTAAATAATGCTGATATTTTTGTTGCGATTTCCTCAATATCAACTTTTTCTTCAAATGGAAACCACATAAATTCCACAATAGGTTTTAATTTTCAAAGTCTATGAAACGTTGCTCAAATTGTTGAATGAGATTCCCTATCTCTTTTGCATAACGGTCTTTGTTAAAATTCTCAAAATTATTTTCTTGGTTAAGTAGCTCTGTCAACATATTAGGGAAGTGTTTCAGTTCCGAACGTTGCAGTTGTGACAAATAGAGTTTTAGAGAATGCTGGAAAGCATTTATAGCACTAATCATTTGAGCAATGTTTTTATCTTTGCCTTGGAGTTCAACATTGAGGTCTCTCAATTTAGCAGTAATATCAGTTAAGAAAGCTAAATCAAGTAACCAAACTTTATTTTCCAACTGATTATAATTATCACCTCTTACAGCCAGAAACTCTTTGATTTCAGTCAGTAAATCCCTAAATCGTTGTAAAAATAAGCCCCTGCTGAGCCATCTTACATTAGTGTGCAATAAAAGATCTGTATGTTCAGAATTGCTTTCTTCTAATTGATTCTTAAAGAGACGTCTTTGTAAACTTTTAGCACGGATAGAATTTACAATTTTATATGCAATATCCATAACGTCTTCCATGTTCAAGCTTTTACTACAGAGTGCCTCTTGGTGAATTATGCAATGAAAATTAAGGAAGTTTGGAAAATCTCTGTCATTCTTACAAAGACTAACGAACCCTAAATTGCAACCAATCATTGACGGAGCTCCATCCGTGGTAATGGCTACAAGTTTTTCAATGGGGATTTTATTCTCAATAGTAAACTCTTTAAATACTTTGAAGATGTCTTGTCCCCGAGTCTTCCCCTTCAATGGTATGATATTGAGCAACTCCTCCTTAGCAGTCATGTTTTTAAATACCATTCTTATGAAAATACATAATTGCGCAGTATCAGTAGCATCTGTTGATTCATCGAATTGAAGCGAAAAGGAAATACACTCATCTATGTCTCTCTTTAACTGCATTTTTAAATCTTTACCCATCTCTTCTGTTCGTCGTGTAACAGTGGGTCTGGAAAGTTGCATGTCTTTAATAGCGGAGATTATTTCAGATTTGTTTTTAAACTGATCAAACAACGAGTCTGCTGCATCCAAAAATGCTTCTTTTACAAATGCACCATCATCAAAAGGTTTCATGTGCTTCGTTAAACTGTGACACACTCGGAAAGATGCAATGGTAGCTGCCTTTGATTTCTCAATTTTCTTTGTAAAAACCAATTGTTGGCTGGTAAGTTGGGATTTCAATTCTCTTATTTTTGCCCTGCGTAGTTCACTATTAACTGGGTATCTTGTTTTATAATGATTATGATTAGCTTTAAAATGCCTTTCAACATTATATTTTTTGGCAACAGCTAGAGTAGATTGGCATATTAAGCATATACATTTAGAATTTATGTTTGAGAAAAAGTAAATATCTTCCCATTCACTTTGAAAATTATACGTCCTTATAGTCTTATCACTGGTTCGTGTCGCCATTATGAAGCCCTGTCAATAAAAATAAAATTAAATAATGTAATTTTTAAAAAAAATATTTTGCGATCTAGCCACTAATATCAGAGGCTGAACTTTTACCACTTGAAACTTCAAAATCGGACACGCTGCCGGTCGAAATAATGCTAAACTTTTAATACTAAATGTGAAAACGTCAAATTACGTAAAAAAACTTAAAAATAGACAAATTTCAAATTCGCATCCACACACAAGATGACACGAACGGGTGAACAGTCGACATGATGCTAAACTTTTAATACTAAATGTGAAAACGTCAAATTACGTAATAAACGACTAAAAAATAGACACATTTCATGTTCGCATCCACACACAAGGTCACGCGGACAGGTCAAACGCGGAACTAAATATCGATCCGCCCACTCATCTTTAGAAAATCAATAAAAATTCGAAAAGACACAGAAAGCCTAGCGAGTCGTTTCTAAAATGCCTTCTGATTGGTTGTATTTTCACGAAACACCCAATCAGCCAACTCGATTCATTATATCCGTTGAAATAGAATCGTCGCTTTAAGCGACACAGAAATTGGCGGAGCAAAGCAATGGTTTCAGACATGTTTTAAACATGTATGTGAGCGCTCTGCTCGCATGTAAAAATTAATTTCTAGTAATTTTTATATTGCCAGTTAAGATTTCATTTAGGCCGGCTATTCCAAAATAAACCAGCGGGCACATTCAAATCCATGGCGGGCACACGTGTGCCCGCGGGCACGGGTGTGAGCACCCCTGATCTAGGGAGTGGATAGCGTGCTGTGTACGCCGACTTGAGTGATGCCGCCAAACGGCTATGACACTGGTTCGAGTCCCAGTTACTGCTTTTCTTTATTTATAAAACTGATACGTGTATACTACGTTCTCTTTGACAATTCATTAATTAAATAAATTTCAATACCGCAGTAAAATTACATTAATTAGTATCATAAATAATTACCAGCTTAGTTGTCCAATATGCAACAGACTAATTAATTTCATGTAATATTAATAATAAATATCACTACCACAGTAAAATGACAGAAATTAAATAATAATAAATTTCAATACCACAGTAAAATGAGATAATTAGTAGCATATATAATTACCTCCATAGTTGTCCAATAGGCTATACAACACGAACTGCTCAAGTGACGAAGAAAACCGTCTTCACTGCAGGCAGGCGAGAAATGAACTGACAAAAAGTCGTCAAAGTTGGGGACCTCTAAATGCAGCGTGATCTGGTTCAAACTTGCACAAACGTGTTTTCTTGTTCTTTAGAATATGGAGAAACGTGTGGATTAAAACTCCAAGCTCATTTTTATTTTACCCTATAGGTATGAAACACCCTAAATATATACACATACACATACACCCATATACATATATACCAATATATTAGGGTGTCCCAGCCTCACATGTGAAAATAAAAATTTGCAAGAGTCAAATCGCACACCCCTTTAATTAATTACACTTGAAGAAAGGAAAAAATGGGCGAAATTTCATTTGCCTATTAGGAGGGGAAGGGTCCCCTCATTGACCTTGTTTATTCGACCCTATATGAACCAATGTAAATGCTCAGCATTAATCATTCTAGAATGGAAGAATGAAATGTAAATTCTTTCTAATGACTAAATTAAAGGAAATGGAAATTCTTCCTAATGGCACATTTCATTTTGGGGGACAGAGGATCTTTTTGTCTGCTGAGGGGAACTGCTGGTGGTGGTATTCGACGACTTGGTACATGAGCTGCCGTTCCTCCTCATTTTTTGTCAGGCCCTCGTTGAAATTTTCCGCCAGTTTCACTGCCCGTTCTGCCGTGTCGTTCACAGACTTCAACGATGGTGCACATCCTTCGAGATCTTTGGGGGTTTTTGGAACCGGCAGCTTCAGGCAATGAAAAAGGTTTTGAGTCCTTTTCGTGACCAAGGTGCTCAAATCCAACCGTCTCACGGTCAAGACACACTTTCCCTCCAGCTGACGCAGATCTTTTGGGTTTTTGGTCTTCTTGTGCAGGTTTTGGAGCATGGCCATTTTCTCTGCATCGGTGGTTTTGGAGGAGAACATAGCGAGTCTGGCTAAATCTTCGCTTAGGTACCAGAGGTGGCCCCGGAATTTCACCAATGCAGCGGTACCTACATCATGATCCACCACCTTGTACCGCTCTAGGTCCTCCAACAGCTCCAGGTCATTGATGGGCGCGTCCGCCATCAATGGAGCCTCGAACCACCTCTGGAGGTAGATGGTGATGGCAAAGACGTTTATCCTGCGTAGTGACTGGACCTCGTGAGTGGTCAGGTGGAATTAGCTTCGGAAGATGAACATCTTAAGACAGTAAATGCCTTTGGCCATCCACCTGGCCCAGTGGTATGCTCCAGGATGATTGTACCGGAGATCTCGTTTGCCATGACCATCGAGGAAGACCAGAGCGAGGATCAGGAACTACTGGTAATCGTCTCTTGGGTGGCCAACTTCAAGCTGGTCTTCAATGAAGTGGACAGTCTGCTGTTTTTTCAATGCCACCCATTCCGAAAGGATGTCGCTGGGGCCATCGCCGTTGAACGGAGAAGCCTGCTTCTGGTCGATGAACTCCCATTGGGATTTGAAGCGAGCGAACAGCGCAATTTCGGGGCCAGAAGACCTGAAGAACAGGTCAAAGACCGAGGTGATTACCAATTCCATCATGTGGTGTCTGCAAGCCTGGAAAAGAATGCGGCAGTCCATTTGGTCCTGGATAATCGTACAAGCGCCGCTGTGAATACCGGTATTTGCCGCTGTTGTGTCAAAGCAGAGACTGGCAATCCATGGTTGAACTTGCGGCCAATCGTCCAGCACCTTCAGAACAGCTCTAGCCATCCGCTGTCCTGTGCTGTCAGGGATTTTTGGGATCACCAACAACTCAAGATTCTCCCGCTGACCAGCACTGGTATGCGATCTGATTTCCCTCCATCCGAATCAGGGAGGAGTTTGCCATCAAAGTGGACGACAAGCGGCGTATCAGGATTGAACTCGGTCTTGATTCCGGCTGCCAAGTTCTTCCTGGACTTCTGCTGTGAACGGTGAAGACTTGATTTGGACAAGGTGACCGAGGATAACTCAACTCTCGCGGCAGCGAGTGCTGGAGCCACAATGTGCATTGCTTGGCGTACTGAGGTTCCAGTTCGATCCAGGGCTGCAGCAAAATTGGGATATTGGATGATCCTCCTTGCCGACACTTGGCCATCCTTGGGAGTGGATCGAAGAGCCGAAGGACCAGGAGAGGAATATTGGACATCATCATTGGATGCTTCGGCCATGGACTCCGAAGAAGAAGACGACCCACTTTTCACCGTTCCTTTTGCTTGCAGTGAGTCCATCTCTTCGCGGCTTTTCTTCTTCCTCTTCTCTTCAGCTGCTCGGCATTTCTCCCACTCCGCTGCCCTGCGAGCAAACTCCAGGTCCTCTCCTCCGATGTACATCTTCCGCATGGTTCGCTGGTTATTCAGAAAGTCTCGATCTTCGGGGAGTTTGATGAGTTTCATGGTGTTGGCATGAGCTGTTTCGAACAATGTATTCAGGTTGGCTTGGAATCCCTTTTCCCGCTCCAGTTGCTTCTCTTCCCCATGGTTTCAGTTTCTGGCAACCTTCTTGTAGTCCGTGGAGAGGGCCTTGATCATCTCGACGCACTTGGGCTTGTGGGAGGTTGGAATAGATGCCCGAGCCCACACTGCCATAACCTCATCAGCTACCACATTGGCAGCTTCCGCTGTGGACATTTTTTTCTTCCGAGTGAAGAACAACAGACGTCGAAGAACATCTCCCACTGTCGGGAGTTGACACAGCATTTCCAGGGGTTCATTTCGCAACACCCCCACCAACCACACAGTCTCCTGCTTTCTTGTATCCATAACCTGAAAAGAATTATGCTACAATTAGTATAAGGTAGAGAGTAGCCGTTCAGCAATAGTAACACATGGTTTGAGGGGACCCTTAAAATTAAAGAACACGAATGAAATTCACCTTGCTGGCATGTTTTCACGAGTGGAAGAAATTAGGGGGGTGTGCATGACAAACTTCAGGAACAAAAAAATTGGGACACTACAATATATATATAAATACTTATATACACATATTTTTATCTATTATATACCCCATACACATGCATACATCCAGAATTCCAGATACATACGCACGCATACTCACATATATACCTACACACTCATACACCTCTATTTCGCCCTTTCATTACCTCCGAGATCATTTAGCACATACAGTAATAGCCATACAGCCAAAAGAAACCGATTAAGCACAGACAGAGCAGCAAAGCTAGTATTTATATCCCAAAATGCAAAATTCCAAGAAAGTGAAGTAAAACATGGTGCTACATTGGCTTCATCAACATCCAAATCTGCAATAAGTACCAGTACCTGTGATATTGAAACTATATGCTCTAATCAATCTTGTGATAATGATTCTTCAATGGAAATAGAATCAGATAATGAAAGTTAAACAGCATTAGGTTAACACAAAGGTTAAAGAAAGAGATAAATATTTTTATTTTTTTTATTTTTCTATTTGGAATATATATATACACACACACACTAGTATGATTCTTCCATGGAAATGAAGGTTAAACAACATTAGGTTAACAAAAAGGTTCAAAAAAAGGTGAATATTTTTTTTTCTATCTGGAATATATATATTGGTACTCTTGCCAATCACAATTATGTATATTGTTTGAAACGAGGAAGAATGTTTTATGTTCTAGTTAAAAAATATATATACATATAAAAAATGAGGGTTTGTTTTTCCTTTCTATTATATACTTTTTGCGTGATTCAGTTTTTCTAAAAGATGACTATATATACTAGGTATAACCGTATAAGCATGGTAGTATAGTAAATTATAGGTAATACTAATATACTTATTAGATTAAAGGAAGAAAAATATGGAATAAGTTTAAAACAATAAAAAACAAAAAAAACAGACTATCTTCGTTTTAAACAAAAAAAATGACAAAAAAAAACAACTCGCATCACTACCCAGGTGGTATTCAGATAGTTCGTAATTTGGATGAAACAGTACAGTGTGAATTTACCATGGTTGGGGACTCCTATTATTAGGAATCAGAACAATGAATTTTGCAATAAGAAAAACAGATTCAGTAGAACGCATCTACCAAACTCGATAGTGATATTTATAAAGTGAGATAGAGCTAAAAAAAAAATACTACTACTTTATTTTATACTAATTTTGGCAGAAATTCCTATTTATCAAGCTATTTATTTTCAAAATTAGAATGGGTCTATGGTAGGAGCTCCCAGTCTGAGTGGGACATCATCTAGGCCTAGGTTAGGTTAGGGGTACTACTTACCTTTCTGGGTCCTGAATTCATTATGGGGTACCCATGCCCAGTTAGGTTAATTGAATGCCCAGTTCAGTCAATTGTATGCCCTTGACAATTGGTTCAGTTATGTTATTGTTGTTAGTTTTAACAAAAATATGACAACCTAACCAATTGTCAAGGGTATACAGTTGACCTAACTAGGCATTCAATTAACCTTTGTGGTATCCAATGCCATAAGCAATTATACCCAGAAAGGTAAGGTTGGGTCATTGTCAGGCATTGCAAAGGTAAGTAATATGAGGTTAGGTTACTTTTGCTATGAATATTACTGATGAAATTAGGTTTTTCTGGTGTATTTCACCACAATTTCCTTCTTCAAAGCCCTGGGTAGGGGGTGTTATCTCCATAATGGTGCATTTGCACCAAAAATGAAGGTCAGATTCAATTGAAACAGCATGAAATACACCAGAAAAACCCACTACTTTGGGTGGATGTGTTCTACTGAATCTTTACCAGAAAACCTACAGAAAATAAGTATTCCAGGAGGTAATATTTCAAAAGTCAGTTTTTGATAAGTTGTTAAAGAATTTGTTTTTGATTCTGTAGATTTTTCTTTAGGACGATGCTATTTTCACCATACGGTGAAAATAGCTTCTGGTACTAAAATCACCATATGGTGAAAATAGTCACTCGGAAGTGATGATGCTATTATCACCATATGATGATTTTAGTGTTGGAATCTATTATCACCGTACGGTGATTTTAATGTTGGAATCTATTATCACCGTACGGTGATTTTAGTGTTGGAATCTATTATCACCGTACGGTGATTTTAGTATTGGAATCTATCATCATCGTATGGTGATTTTAGTGTTGGAATCTATTATCATCGTATGGTGATTTTAGTGTTGGAATCTCTTATCACCGTACAGTGATTTTGGTGTTGGGATCTATCATCTACAGAAGCTAAGGCTAACAAAGACCCTAAGATCCACTCTAAGATTAGCCTGAGAGAAAGAAGAGAATAAGGGGTTAAATAAGTAGGAAAACCTACACTCGTGGGTTAAAATTTATTCAGAAAGTGAGAAAGACACCATCACCATCTGCTGGCCACTGCTGACAAGTCAGAAAAATAGTTGAAGAGAATACTTCCAGCTGTTTCAGACCAGTCCTCCACTCCATACGGAACTAGAGGATGCAGCCCACTCTGCTGGAAAGGGGTGAAAGATGAAAAGAAGTTAAATAAGAATGCATTACAAACCATGCAACACACATCTCCAGCAGTTGCAGACCAGTCCTCTACTCCAGTGGTTCCCAACCAGTTTTGGCTTATGGCCCCCCTTAGGAACCTTATTTTTTCACGTGGCCCCCATAAGCATTATTTTCAGTAGGTAATATGCAGATTTAACTCTATTTTACAAAATAACATTTTCCTGTGGCCCCCTTCAAATGTGCCATGGCCCCCGGTTGGGAAACACTGCTCTACTCCATAGGGACGTAGAGGATGGAGCTCACTCCACTGGAAAGGCAGGGGTGTCCACAGGATCAATTAAGTAAGGGGGCACTTCCAAATACAGGGGGTGCACAAGTATTTGTGAGTGCCAGAGGGGTGAGCTCTAGGGGGGTCCAGGGGCATGCCTTCTGAAAAATAAGGATTTTTTTTTAGACATCCCTTGTATGTCCATGGATGATATTAGGGTGAAACCAGATACACAATAACTTGGTACCTAGATATAAAAGTTTATTATTCTTAAATATGGGAAATTATACAATATTAATAATATATATAGTAACCAATTACTATCTTCAAATATTATGACTGGATTTTGGGTTTATGATAAAATCTATCTGTAAGCAGTTGACGAAAAAATGAGGGGGCTTGGCCCCCTAATGCCCCCTCATATGGACTCATGTGGAAAGGGGTGGAAGATGAAAAGTAGTAAAATAAGAATGCATTTCAAACCATGCAACACATTCTTAACTCAAACACTATCATACCACGCAAACTACAGACATGCAAATAAGGAGAGAGAGAGAGTGTTACAAGGAGTTACAAGGAAAAGAAGTACCTCAAAAGGCCTTGCAGCCCATACCGAGGAGGTACCAATGGCAACGGGTGCCAGGGAAAATTTTGTAAAAGTTTATTTTTCTTTCAACTATCCTAGCAGTAGTAGAAAACTGGATAGAAAAGTAGAAGGCTCTCTCCCCACCCTCCGCTCCCTCCCTGCCAGAGGCAGGTACGGAAAAAGGTTGAAGAAAATACCTTGACCCTGGAAAAGTAGCCAAGGAAATTTTACAGGAAAGTGGAGAATATATAAATAGCTCTATATTTAGTTTGCTCACAGAGACACTGTGCAAGCGATCTCCTGCAGAGTTTTCTTATGTTTTAGTCTTAAACTATGAGAGTATTCAGTACTTTGTCTAGCCTATTTTTAAACACATTTACACTTTGACTGGAAACAACCTCTGAGGGAAGTTGGTTCCAGATATTAACTATTTTATAGGAGAAGAAATTTCCGCAGACTGAGGTCCTAAATGTCTTTACACACTCAAATAGTGTGCAAGATTTGGTCTAACCTTTTCTTGAACTGATCCACAGAGGAACTGTTCACAACTTCTGAAGGTAACCTGTTCCACGGGTCACAGATCTTATACGTAAAGTAATTCCCACACACACTAGTCCTAAACCATTTCAAATCCAACTTCCAACCATTGTTGCGAGTTGGGTTATCATTTAAACTAAACATGCTTCTAAAATCGACATCGTTGAACCCACGTAAGAGCTTGAAAACCTTGATCAGTTGACCGCGCAGCCTCCGAGTTTCAAGCGAAAACAAGTTTAGGGCGCATAACCATCGATTGTAGCCCATCTGCCTAACGAAAGGGATTAACTTTGTGGCCCTTGCCTGCACTCGCTCCAGCCTCTCAATATCTTTCCTGAGGGTGGGTGACCAGAACTGCACAGCATATTCCAGGTGCGGCCGAACAAGGGAATTGTACAGAGAGAGCACAATCTCCTTGTTCCGAAACTGAAATTGCCTCCTGATATAACCCAATAGTTTCTGGGCTTTCTTTTCCACCTCTACGCACTGTTTCGTAAACTTAAGGTCGCTGCTAATTAGCACACCCAAGTCCTTTTCTAAATCAGTCACCTCGATATTACTACCCAACATCGAGTAGTCCGACTTGGGATTGGCGTAGCCAATGTGCATCACTTTGCATTTACCCAAGTTAAATGCATTTGCCATTTTTCGGACCACTCTCCTATCCTACCTACATCCGCACGCAGTTCCTCGATCGCTTCCGGCGTCCCAACATTGGCCCCAAGCTTGGTGTCATCAGCGAATTTGGCGATCCGACTGACGATGCCACCGTCGATATCATTTATGTAAATGATAAACAACAGCGGCCCCAAAACGGAACCCTGAGAACCCCACTAGTGACTGAGGCCCAACCCGAACTAGCCCCTTTAATTACCACCCTCTGCCGCCTATTCCTCAGCCAGTTTTCAATCCACCTACCTATTTCCCCACTGATACCCAGCGCGCGCACTTTCGCCATTAGCCGGCGGTGAGGTACCTTATCAAAGGCTTTCTGAAAGTCGAGATAAAGTATATCAATTGCCCTACTCTTATCGTACTCACTCAACATGACGTGGAAAAACTCGAGCAAGTTGGTGAGACACGACCTATGCCGTAAAACCCATGTTGGGAGTCCCCAAGCAGCTTGTAGGAATCCAAATGGTCAACGATCCTATCAGCTATTATCCCTTCTAATAATTTACCTACAACTGAAGTGAGACTAATGGGACGATAGTTCCCTGGACTTTCGTGATCCCCTTTCTTAAAGATAGGGGTCACGTTGGCTTCCCTCCAGTCACCAGGCACCTGGCCCATCACCAACGATTTGTTGAAGACTGTAGCCAGGTGGGGAGCCACCTGGTCGCGCACTTCTCGCAACACTGGGGAGAAACTGGTCTGGCCCAGGAGCCTTAAACGCACTCAGTTTGTCTATTCTATCGGCAACGACTGTCGCGGTACATCTAACACTATCCAGGCCAGCACCTTCGTGCCTCACGCCTGGCTCGGGGATGACGCGGGTATCCTCCCTGGTGAACACTCCCACAAAGTACTCATTAAGCACATTAGCGATGTCCGCGTCGGAGGTCCGCAGAACGCCGCTTCCATCCTTTAACAGACCTATCATGCTTCTAATGGGCTTTCTACTATTAACATAACTGAAGAATTCCTTAGGGTTCCCCTTGCAGAGGCTTGCCACCTGTAGTTCTTCGTTACGTTTCGCTAGCCTAACCTTTGCCTTCACTTCCCTACACAGTCGGACATACGCTTCAGTGTTCTCGTGGGAACGATTGGCCTTCGCCCTCCTATACGCTACTTTCCTATTTTGGATAGCTGAAGCGATGTCACGATTGAACCACTTAGGCTGCGTTGAAGCAGGGGTGATCAGTTTTGAGGGTATGGCGGCAGACTGCAGCACCATAAACTCGTCCCGGAATGCACTCCACACTCCCTCAACATTGCCACCAACCTCTAACCCCATCTCTCCTACGCTATCCCTGAGGCTAACAAAGTTCACCCGCTGGAGATCGAGCTTACTGCCTCTCGAGTTACTACGCTTCACCCGAGGGACGCACACACGGAACCTAATAAGACCGTGATCACTCCCGCCCAATGATTCGTCAATGGTGAGGCCAGTGATGAGGTTGTCTTTGGTCGTGAATACTAAGTCTAGAACGCTTTTGCCTCGTGTAGGCTCGTTGACCCACTGAGTGAGGAAGTTCTCATCAGCAAAGTCAACTAGCCTCCTCCCTTCAGCATCGGCAGTCCGGTTTTCTCACTTTATGCTGCGACAGTTGAAGTCTCCTAAAACTACACACACCCTATCCCCTAGCAGGCTACTGAGTTCGGTGTACAGGGCTGTATCCTCCTCGAGGAGGAGATGCGGAGGTCTGTACACCAAGATTAACCTATAGTTCGTCCCTCCCACGTTCAGATCGACACCAAGCAGCTCCCGTTCCAACCGGAATTTGCAGTCAACCGGACTCAACGTGTCCCTGATGTATATTAGTACCCCACCCCCCTCCCCATGGGTGGGGTCTTTGCGAAACATTCTATACCCGGGAATTTTGAACTCCCCAATGTAGTCCCTACGATCAGTATGAATCCAGGACTCGGTGATAGCAATGATATCCTGGTATTCTGATGCTAAGAGCGCCCGTAGCTCACCAAACTTGTTCCTGATCGACCTAGCATTAAAAAGCATTGCACGGAGGGAGCCTCCCCTGTTCTGACCGCCCCCTAGCATGACCCCGTTTCCGAACAGCCTATGCGTCGGAGAGTGAAGAGCCCTCACTACGAGGTGACACAAACTCCACAGGAGCCTGAGTCCCCTCCAACATGGAAGGAGGGGACTACCTGCTGTTGGAGGGTGACTACCTGCTGGGGGAGGTGACTACTGCTGGGGGGGGGGGGGGGAGAGTTTTTACACTACGAGCTACATCAAAGTTCGTGTTAAGTCTAATATTTTTTATTTTTTTTTGCTGGCATGTCACAAGCTAGCATTATCTTCAACAGACTCATCCTCGATCACCACCCACAGAGCTCCTGTTGCTAATTGTTTTATTATATTAAGCAATGTTAATAATTTTAATGAGGGAGAGGGAGAAGGGGATTGTTTTATTATTATATTAAACAATGTTAATATTTTTAAAATGCCTATCTAAATGGTTCTTAAACATATAAACGCTGGTAGAGTTCATGATGGGTGTGGGAAGATTATTCCATTTATCAATTATTATCAATTACTTTAAACAAAGAAGTTTCTAGCGATATTAGTAATGAAATGTCTGCCATGCAACTTAAATCCGTTATTATGAGTATTGCTATTATCAAAAGTGAACAGTTTGTCAAAATTTACGTTGTCAATATTGTTAATGATTTTGATGAACCCTTTCTAACCTATCAATATCCTTACGCAAATACAGGCACCAAAACTGAATGGCATATTCTAAATGAGGCCTGACTAGGGACTTGTAAAGGGGCAATATAATATTATTCAATTTAAATTTGAAATTATGCACTATGAAGCCTAACATCCTATTAGCTTTATTGCAAGACTCCAGGCACTGGTTCCTAACTTTTAAATCCTTAGATACGCGTATGCCTAAATCTACTTTGTCAATGCTTGCTAACTCTCTATCATCCATCGTGTCTGTGTAATTATTGTTACGAGAACCTATATGCAAAACTTTACATTTGTCTATGTTAATTGCATCTGCCACTTATCTGTCCACTCCATAATCCTATTTACATTGTCTTGGAGCCTATTTTTATCATCCTCATTAACAACCTTACTGCCTATTTTTATCATCCTCATTAACAACCTTACTGCCTATTTTTATCATCCTCATTAACAACCTTGCTGCCTATTTTTATCATCCTCATTAACAACCTTGCTGCCTATTTTTATCATCCTCATTAACAACCTTGCTGCCTATTTTTATCATCCTCATTAACAACCTTGCTGCCTATTTTTATCATCCTCATTAACAACCTTACTGCCTATTTTTATCATCCTCATTAACAACCTTACTGCCTATTTTTATCATCCTCATTAACAACCTTACTGCCTATTTTTATCATCCTCATTAACAACCTTGCTGCCTATTTTTATCATCCTCATTAACAACCTTACTGCCTATTTTAGTATCATCCGCGAATTTTGACACGTTACTAGTCAAACTTACATCTGTTGTTAATGTAAATTGGGGCATTCCAGGAGATCACCCAATGCATGTCACCACTCTGACTCGGATTTTTATGAAAATTGACATATGGGGTTCTTCTGGGTGCTGATTTCGCTGGTCAAAATAAAAAAGTTCTATGACCCATATTTTTTGAGATATGGGCCCCCAAAATCTTGGGGGCCCCACTTTACCACCTAACTTTAATGGCCAATAACTCCAAAACATCTTACCGTAGACCTATAAAACCATACATTTTTAGAATCAGCATAAAGAGATCTATTAAATGATATCACATTCAAATGTGTAGAACAATAATGAAAATTTTCCCCCCTATTTATTTTTCTTTTTGACCCCCCTCCCCCTAGGCAGTGAAATCCGCCCCAAAAAATTTTCATTTATTAAACTTCCATTAATTGTTAAAAGATACAAACAATAAAAAAATATGGGTATCAAGTTGCAAGATATTTTAAAAATTATTGAAAAAATATGTACGGTACATTGTGAAATTTTGACATTTTTACGCCTGCAGACTAAAATAGAGACCTACAAATGATATATTCACATGGATGAAAATAAACAGCAAAAATACAAATTGAACACACACATTATAGCAAGTTGATTCATAATTATATGAGTTTTTTCAACTCATTTTCTGGGAAAACATATTGAATACGCATTGTTCCTGGCTTTAAAGTTGGTGTGCTTAATAAACCTAAAATTTTCTCTCTTGATATGTGGCATGTATCTCTAATTTGTGGAAAGTAATAGTAAACACTATATCCTGATGGGTGCACAAAGCTAACCTCAAAGTCATCAAATTCCTCATTATGGGAATATACAAATCCCAACCATTTCTGATCATTGTAAGTACAAACTATGTACTCTCCTATTTTTGGATTAACTTCATCATCTTCACCCAGAAAAGCTTTGCTTATAATCCTTACCTCACCAACTTCATCAGAAGATAATTCAAATGTTTTTGTTATTTGCATTAATAGGTACAAATCTGTGGAATTTTTGTGTTCCTGTTAGCCACATACTTTTTTCATATCTGTCACTTAAAATTTTTTCCATAGCTTCAATTTCTTCAGAATTTATTTAAAAAAAATTTATGCTGTCACCCATATTGTTTTCAAGAACAAAATTCAAACATGTCTTCTGGTGTTAATATTTGATTCACGAATGTTCTCTGCATACTCACTCTGGCTACAGATCTTTTCACTGTACCCCCAATCCCATCACAAGCGCTCTTACCATAGCTTGTGGCAAAGAAATGCCTCTCACATTCCAGCCCAAAATCTTCATGTTTACAAATGTTAAAGTTGAAACAATTTTTATATTGTCATGCACATCCATCAGTAAAATAATGTAATTTTTTGATATGAGGGTGGGATTTTCTAATAAGAGGTATGAGTGTATTTAAAAAAGTGTAAACCATTGTAGTGTTATGTTTTGTATTTGGAGATAAAAAACAATAACTTGAATATTTTGTTTCATTACTTTCTGGTTCCTTATAATATAACACAAAGGGATGCACTGTGCATTGGGTATTTTCCCAGTGAAAACCTTGGGCTGCATCCTGTACTACAAATGAGTAGTTTTCTGAAAAGTCACCAAGAACTACAGCTGTATGGCTATTTAAATTATTCTTCAAGTTTTTTAGAAATGCACCCTGATTCTTTGCTATAAAGTGATGACGTGTCAATTTGACAATTTTTATGCTTAATGAATTTATAAAATCATCTACAGATTCTGTTTTTTCAACCATATTGCATCGATCTGTAGTAACCCATTGTTTATATTTTATTTCCTCACATTCAGGAGGATCATTAACACTGAAAAGTGAGCAAAAAATTCTTAATACCTTGTTCTTTTGAACAGAGATTAAATATTTGCATCATGCAATTCCTGTTGTTGACATCACACACTGCTTTCTTCATAAGAGTTGTGTATTCCAACCCTTTGACACCCAAAGCTGAGAATTGTATTTTGGCATTCTGGTGGTATGTACATACACACACAGAATGGGTACCAGCAGCTCCAGCTAAAACACAATGTCTGGGGTGAAGGCTGGCAAAACTAGAGAAGCCAATTTGGGGACTATCTAGATTATTTTTATAGAGACTAAAAGCTTCTTTCAGATTCATTAACACCAGTCTTTTCTGCACAGTTTCTTTTGTACCTGGGCACAAACGACTAATTTCATCTGATTCAAAAAATTTCTGAACAGAATCTTTAGTACCTTTAGTTATTACTTTTCCTTTTGACATGGGTTCAATTTCAGGAATAATTCCAAGTCTTTGTTTTATATTTCTGCTTTTCTTAACTAAATATTCAGTTGTCTGAAATAGATTTATAATTTTTGATATGATAAATGGAGATAATGTCAATATTTTGAGTTTCCTCTCATAACTGTCAGTAGAATGGAAAGCTTCAACCAGTTCATTCATGAGATGAGTCATTGACCTGAAACAAAATTCATGAATGTATAATAGCTATAAACAAAACATTACATGTGCATATTAAATTTTTTGGATTATAATATTGATTTCAAGTGTAACAAAATGAGCATTCTTTGAGAGAGTCAAATTAAACCAAAAATTATTTTGTGACCAAATTAATTCCAAATGATTTAACCCTTTGAGGGACATATTTGTCCCAAGGAAATAATAATATAAATTGTACAATGATGCAACATTTCTATAAATCCATCTACATGTTTATACAGGTATCGTTTAGTTGTCGGAAAATTAACCTAAAAATGGGTCATTTAAGTGACTAGTTACTAATATCTAATTGTAAAACACAATAAAACTTAAACTTTTAAGTTCAAAGAAACGTATACTGGTCGTTAAAGGGTTAATGGGCCCATTGATCTCCAATCTTTAGGGAGTTGTGCTTCTAGTTTCTACTATCAAAGGTGAATACCTGCATTTTGTTTTTATGCTTCAGTTTTAGTTTAGGTATATTCCTACTTAATAATAGCGTATCATTTTAAAATTCATACCTTTGAGTTTCATGATCCAACTTTGTAGCTTTTGATGGGCTTGGGATCAATTTCTAAACTTGTTTCTAGCTTTCATTTTAAAGAACGACGTGCTTTTTCCATTGTTTGAATAGCTTTTGCTGCTTTTCTTAAGGAACCCAAACCATCTGAAATTTTTGAATTAATAAATATTTGACTCCATTTGATATATATGGACAATAATAATTAATATCAACATATTAATTTAATAAGTTTAATAAATTTAATATGTCAACATATTAATTTCATTAAGTTTTTCAGCAACTGCTGAAAAACTGTCTTGAAAGTAAATGCATTATAAATAAATAATATAAATAAAAAAATTATAAATATAAAAAGTACCTATCATTAAATACTTACACTTCTTCACTGGAGTCGCAGCAAGACTTTCTAGAACTTGAGAAACCTCTTCTTTGGCATTACCTGATATACTTGGATCATATTCATCGCTTTCTGAAATAACATTCTCAGAAGACTGATTGTGATCAGACTCTTCACTTTGTGATGTTGATAGCAACTCTGGTCTCTGGGTCAATAATTTTCTACAGTTGCTACATAGTACAGTATTCCTTTGTAGTTTCCATTTACATCGATCATAAAGTGATTGGCTGATGGTTCTTATATCCTTGTGTATCTTTTTCTTATGTTTTTTTAAAGGATCATCACAGTATCTAACCATTTTTCATTACTAAAAATACACAATTGTAAATCTCAAAAATAAGATATGATTTAACTCAAAATAAGCATATCTGTAATAAAAATAAGCATAATTAACAAACATTTGAGAGAGAGAGAGAGAGAGAGAAGAGTGCGTGAATATGAGTTATACATAGGATGTATAGAAAAGTGTTTCTACGAGAAAATAAATTTGTGTTAAAATTTAAAGATATTCTTTTTGTATAAATTAAAATATTAATCCTTTAAAAGATATTATTTTGTTCATATAAATTAAAACAGGACTCTGTTAAAATTCTTAATATTTGTATAAATTGCCTCAAGCCCAGATTCTCTGGCACCCTTTTGATAAGCCTAACGATGCTCTCCACAGTCCACAGTTGCCACATGTATATTCTTAACAGGGATTCCTAAAATTCTAAATGTTCTTTTCGACTAGTATAACACTACAATTGTATAAATTCTTTTGCTAATATCATTTTATACCAATTCTCTGGTTAATACCATTATTAGAGTAGGAATTTACAAGTAAATAAAGCTTTGGTAAACGTGGCACCACGAGGTTTCTCAAGGAGGAAATGAACACGCCTTGAGGGAGTCATGCCTCAGCTTCGAGAGGTAGGGAGTTATAGTCTCGCCTCGGCCTAGAGTGGGTGTGAGTGTTCCGCCCTTGGGCCGGGCCATTTCAGCTGGTCCCCTTAGCTTTTTTATGTAAGCATTTGCTCGTTAATAACTCTCTAAGCAAGTGTTGTGTTAAGGGTGTTTATTAGTGATTTCAACTTTTTGTGGAAATAAAGGACTAACAAAGGAAAACTCATCATTTTATATCCTTCCAACGGAGAGAAGCATTCCCTTCTCTCAACGGACTGAGAGAGAGTGGACGCCATCAACCAAAGGTATAAATTGTTGTCTTTGTAACTCGCAGTCAGATAAAGTAAATTCAAAAAGAACTGTGGATGTCAGTCAGACTAATTAAAAGTGATAAATGTCCTTGTTGGTCCGAGAGAATTTAACACCATCATCATATTTTTCAACCACCCCCCGACACCCACATTTTTTTATTGTTTGTATCTTTTAACAATTAATGGAAGTTTAATAAATGAAAGTTTTTTTTTTATTTCACTGTCTAGGGGGGCTGGGGGTAAAAAATTAAAAAAAAAAAAAGGGGAGGAAAATTTTCATTATTGTTCTACACATTTGAATGTGGTATCATTTAATAGATCTCTTATGCTGATTCTAAAAATGTATAGTTTTATAGGTCTACAAGATGATGTTTTGGAGTTATTGGCCATTAAAGTTAGGTGGTAAAGTGGGGGCCCATATCTCAAAAACTATGGGTCATAGAACTTTTTTATTTGAACCAGTGAAATCAACACCTGGAAGAACCCCATATGTCAATTTTCATTAAAATCCGGGTTAGAGTGGTGACAAATTTTTAATTTTTGGGCGATTTGTCATGGAATGCCCCAATTACAAATGGCAATTGGCTTAACACTGAACCCTGTGGGACACTGCTACCTATATCCAACCACCCCGATTCACTACCATTAACAACGACCCTCTGTCTCGTAGTACGAAGCCATTCCTCTAACCAGTTAGCTACCTGACCGCGTATACCGTGTGCTTTAACCTTCGCAATTAATCTTCTATGTGGAACTGTATCAACCGCTTTTTTAAAATCTAAATAAATAACATCAGCCACTCTATGCCTATCGTATTCATGCACTATTTTGTTACAAAATTCTAACAAATTAGTTAAACAAGATCTATGGTGTTGAAACCCATGCTGACTAATATTAATCAAATCATGACTTTCTAAGTGTTCAATGATACGATCCCTAACTGGATTCCAAAAGTTTACTGACAATTGATGTTAAGCTAACGGGCCTATAGTTGCTAGCTAGGTATGGGCTACAATTGACGCTTACGCGCCCTGAACTTGTTTTTGCTGGAAACTCGAAGGCTGTGCAGTCAACTCCTCGAGGTTTACAAGCTCTTACGCGGGTTCAGTGATGTCGATTTTAGAAGCATGTTTAGTTTAAATGATAACCCAACTCACAACAATGGTTGGAAGTTGGATTTGAAATGGTTTAGAACTAGCGTGTGTGGGAATTACTTTACCTATAAGATCTGTGACACGTGGAACAGGCTACCTTCAGAAGTTGTGAACAGTTCCTCTGTGGATCATTTCAAGAAAAGGTTAGACTGAACCTTGCATACTATTTGAGTATGTAGGAAATTTTCCCTGGCACCTGTTGCCATTGGTACCTCCTTGGTATGGGCCACAAGGCCTTTTAAGGTACTTCTTTTCCTTGTAACTCACTCTCACTCTCTCTCTCTCTCTCTGACCTGCATGAATTCAGAGATAGGATGGGGATATTTCACTACCTTTTTTGATCTGCACAAGCTAAGATTCACAGATAGATCAGTTAAATTGTAAATGACAAACACTGTAGATGTTTCTTTTTCATGATGTTAGCCCAATGTGGGCAATGGGTCACTTGCAAACAGGCTCCAAAAATATAGCTTCCCTCATCCTAGATCCTGTCCCAAAGCTGGATCCTATCTGCTTTGTAGATAGCTGGTGAAGGAAACTATATTTTTAGGGCTTCTTTGTGAGTGACCCATTACCCACATTGGGCTAACATCATTAAAGAAAAAAAACTATAGTGGATTTATTTTTCCCAGAAGAGTTCCTTGTTCCATGCACAGTCTGTGTGTATCCTAAAAAACCTCAGGGGACCATTCTGAGTTCAATTCCACATATATATATATAAATAAATAATATAGGTTATGAGGTATGCATTCTCTCAAGTTTGTTGGATATTTATGGGTAGAGTTGGTCACCAAATTGGAGCAAAATGATGTGTGATTATCAGAAATACTTTACATAACTGGAAAAATAGATGTATTTTAATTTATTATTTTCAGAGCTGATTCCTCTAACATGGATTAAATATAGTACCATAATTCATACTAAAATATAAATTACTTACGTAAGTAACTGTACAAAATCAGAAGGTCAAATGTGGTATTTCTTGCTTTTAAAATATGAGTGAAAAAAATGTGGTCTAGGCTCTCATCTAGAGCAGTGGTTCCCAACCGGTTTTGGCTTATGGCCCCCCTTAGGAACCTTATTTTTTCCCGTGGCCCCCATAAGCATTATTTTCAGTAGGTAATATGCAGATTTAACTCTATTTTACAAAATAACATTTTCCTGTGGCCCCCTTCAAATGTGCCATGGCCCCCAGGGAGCCATATGGCCCCCGGTTGGGAAACACTGAATTCTAGAGCATAGATGTAACTACGAGTTTTCATCATTCACCACCACCAGTTATGCCAACTTCTATGTGCTGATCAGATAAGATTTCTATTCTTGCTAACTTTACAGAATTAGATGCAAATCCTGAGAACTTCTTTAAAAATGATTATTTAACACCATACCTAAAGCAATATTTCCGGCCTATGTATTTGATTGATGTAGATTCGTAATTTTAGTTGGTTGTTAAAAATTTATAAGTAGCTATTTCATATAAAAAGAATACATTGTAGTGCAGAATATTAATTTTAAGTAACAAATCAATGGGTCTGTATGCAATTAGCTAATAGGGCCTAATTGGCTATGAGGTACCTTGATTTCTTGCTTTTCCAAAGTTTTTTTTAATCTATCCTTAATAGGAAGATTCTTAAACACCTCTCTTCTCACAATCTTCTTTCAGATCATCAGTATGGGTTCCACAAGGGATGATCTACTGGTGATCATCTTGCATATCTCTGACTCTTGGTCATCTTCCTTTCAGGGTTTTGGTGAAACTTTTGCTATTATGCTAGACGTATCAAAGACTTTTGATAGTCTAACACAAATCCTTAATTTCAAAACTGCCTTCCTTTGGTTTCTATTTCTATCTGTGCCTTCATCTCTAATTTCCTTTCTGGCTGATTTATAGCTGCAGTTGTAGATGGCCACTGTTCTCCTAAAACAGTGGTGTTCCTCAGGGTTCTGTCCTGTCACTCACTCTTTCCCTTTTATTTATTAATGATCTTTTAATTTGCACTTCCTGTACTATTCACTCCTATGCCAATAATTCCACTCTTCACTTCTCCACCCACTTCCCAAAGTGTCCCTCACAGCAGTAACTTCATAATTCATGTAGGATGGCTATGCTATATCTGATTGGGGCAGAGAAAACCTTGTGGCTTTCAATGCCTCAAAAACTCAGTTCTTCCATCTGTCTACTTGTCACAATCTTCCACACAACCAGTGCTGGACTTACCTATAAGCTAAATAAGCTATAGCTTAGGGCCACACACCCTCGGGGGCCTCATTTTTTTAAATATATTTTTATTTTATCATTAGTTTTTATTCTTTAACACTAATTCATCAAAAATTATATATATATATATATATTATTTTTTCTTTATCATTAACATTAATATAAAAAATAATAATTATAGTAATAATGACATTATTTTAAATTTTTTTACCTGAATTTTTTTAGAGAAGGGCCTCAAATTTCATATAGCTTAGGGCCTTAGCAGGTGAAAGTCCGGCCCTGCACACAACTATCCCCTTACCTTGAAAAACACACAACTCGATCCTTCTTCTTCTTCTCAACATTCTTGGCATTTCCTTTACATGTGATTTTCCCTGGAAAGATCACACACACACATACAGTGCTGTATTAAGGATTTTTGGACCCTGTGGCCAAAATATTCTTGGGGTCCCTCAAGACAAATCGTGTAAATTAATAAAACCATTTATTTCTAAATCAAATAATGCAAGTTTTACGCAAATAACCAAGCTGCTACAATTACACCAAACCAATTACACAACTACAAGTCCACTACTAATCTACCAAAGTTGGTCATAAAATCATCCACCACCAGTATACAAAAGTTTTTTGAGCTGCTTCATATGACTAAATTTTCTAATCACACGCTCAGTATTTAAATTCTGCAAAATATTCTTTTCTATGCATAACAATGACAGACTTTGTAATTTCTTTTAGGTTAGCATTTGACATTTAATATTTTTAATCAAGCTTAAATGAGAAAAAGAACGCTCCGCAGTTGCATTTGACATCATCAAACACACACAACTGTGATAAGCAATGAAAGCCTTTGGAAAAACAGCCCTCAATTTGTGAATTTCCTGTAGTACTCCTAATGGGTGAGTGTCAGCTAAAGCATTTTGTTTAAGAAACCGTACAAAATGCTGAAACTCAAATGGGAAGCTGTCCTCAAAATCATTTAGGTAATGGACTAGCCAGATTTTTGTTGCTTTTGATGCTTCCTCTGAAGTTAGTTGAGAGGTATTGTTGAGCATTCCAAATTTATCATTGATATCATTATAAACATCGGCCCCTAAAACAGCTGGGGCCTGGCCCCCCTTTAATATGTCACTGCACACACACTAAAACAGCTTCTAAGAGGTTAGGTGTGCCATACTGCCTCCGCAGTTTCTTCACCCCCATTCAGTTGCTGTCTCTGTATATGGGTCTTGTTCACCCCTGTATGGAGTATGTTTCTCGCGTGTCAGGTGGCTCAACTCACATAGCCATACTTGACTGGGTGGAATCAAAGGCTTTTCTTATCATTTCCCAGCCTCTTATCGATTGTCTTCAATCTCTCGCTTCACCACAATGTTGCCTCACTCTCTCTTTACTATCACTATTATAATGGACATTGCTCTTCTGAACTCTCTAAATGCATACCTCTTCCTTAAGGAGAGCCATGCAGCACCAGACTTTCTAACTTTCTCATTCCTTTTCTGTCCAACTATCTAATGCAAGAGTTTAATTGGTATTTTCAATCTTTCATATACTCAACTGGTCAACTATGGAACCATCTTTGTCCTGTCTATGATCTGGAGCCCATCTTTTAAACGCAGTGTCTAGGCACTTTGAAAACCCCAGACCTTGATTTTGGCTCTCTTGTTCTATGAGGAGGCTACTTTTGTGGGCAATTTGCTCTTGGCCCCTCCTTCCTGCATAAAAAAAAAATGAAAACCCCCTGACCTGCATGAATTCAGAGATAGGAGAATAAAAACCCACTCTAATAGACAGAGTTTATTTCCACGACAGTTTCGACGCCCACTGGCATCCTCCTCGGGTGGATACAGAAACACAAATGAAACAAAACAAGAGGGAAAAACAGTTCAGGGATCGACCGTTAAGAAATTCGCACCTAGGTTGGATTCCATTCTCTCGAGACAGGAGGGGCATTTTCATTAAGTACATTCGCACAAATTTTAAAACTATCTTCCTGTTCTAAACATACAGATTCTATTATTTTTACATAATTATTACATTTATAATTAAATTTATTACATTTAATATTGCATAATTATTAATTACAGAAATTATAAATTTATTATTACATTGGTTATTACATTGTTGTTTATTATACAGAAATTATAAACCGAAAAACGAATGAAAAAAGGCGATTAGGAAATAATCCAGAGACCATTGAGAAATTCGCACCTAGGTTAGATATCGTTCTCGCGAAACCAGAAGGGCATTTTATTACAGGGTCAGCTTATAACTACATTTCCACAAATTAAAAATATCTTCTTGTTCTATACATACAGATCCTAATGTTTGACATAATTACTGCATATATTTATTTCCACATTAATTACTTCCATTATTACATTTACTAAAAGCGAGTAAGGAAACATTCCAATCCAGAGACATTTAAGAAATTCACACTTAGGTTCGAACACGTTCCCACGACTCCGTAAGGGATTTATTGACCAAGAATCTCATTAAAGGGTCTAACTTATAAGTACCTTCGCACAAATTAAAAGGTACTTATAAGTTAGACCCTTTAATGAGATTCTTGGTCAATAAATCCCTTACAGAGTCGTGGGAACGTGTTCGAACCTAAGTGTGAATTTCTTAAATGTCTCTGGATTGGAATGTTTCCTTACTCGCTTTTAGTAAATGTAATAATGGAAGTAATTAATGTGGAAATAAATATATGCAGTAATTATGTCAAACATTAGGATCTGTATGTATAGAACAAGAAGATATTTTTAATTTGTGGAAATGTAGTTATAAGCTGACCCTGTAATAAAATGCCCTTCTGGTTTCGCGAGAACGATATCTAACCTAGGTGCGAATTTCTCAATGGTCTCTGGATTATTTCCTAATCGCCTTTTTTCATTCGTTTTTCGGTTTATAATTTCTGTATAATAAACAACAATGTAATAACCAATGTAATAATAAATTTATAATTTCTGTAATTAATAATTATGCAATATTAAATGTAATAAATTTAATTATAAATGTAATAATTATGTAAAAATAATAGAATCTGTATGTTTAGAACAGGAAGATAGTTTTAAAATTTGTGCGAATGTACTTAATGAAAATGCCCCTCCTGTCTCGAGAGAATGGAATCCAACCTAGGTGCGAATTTCTTAACGGTCGATCCCTGAACTGTTTTTCCCTCTTGTTTTGTTTCATTTGTGTTTCTGTATCCACCCGAGGAGGATGCCAGTGGGCGTCGAAACTGTCGTGGAAATAAACTCTGTCTATTAGAGTGGGTTTTTATTCTCATATTTTGACCTTCACGTAAAAAAGTGAAGTTTTTGCATTTATTCAGAGATAGGATGAGGACATTTCCCCACCCTTTTATTTGATCTGCACAAGCTAAGATTCAAAGATAGATTAGCATGAATTTTTTAAAATTGTAGTAAATCCTAAAAAAATTACTTAATACTTTTTTACATACACAGTATGATACGATACTTACGATACTTTAGCATTTGCAGAGCTGCAAGTGCCAGCTCTGGCAGCAACATGCTGAGTCACTCATCTCTTATATGACTGGCTAGTTTATATCTAGTCTTCTTTCTCACACCTGGATTTACATTATTTTTATAGTGATGTTTTTGAAATTTTTTTTTTTACAAGTTTTTACTATTTGTATATTATTTTGCATGCATTATTATTATTATATATCGTACTGTACAATGATTTAAAAGCTTTTGTTTGGGTAAAAGTTACTTCATACATGATTTTTTTTTTAAAACTTTTATCCCCCTAACCCCATTTATATTATGGGGAGATAGTTCTGACCTGCATGATTTCACGTTGCATGAGCTTTTTCAATAATGGAACCCTTGTACAGGTCAGGGGATCACTGTACCTATATTATATGTATCATCATATACTTTTCCAAAGTATTCTGTTGTACACGTCAATATCCTTGGTGAGTCTGCTCCATTTGCTATAATACTCAACTAGATACATACTCTATTAGGCTTTTTTAATGCCATTTTTCTCTTTTTTGCAGGAACTTTACCTACAACTTCACAGTGCATAGAAATTATAAACAAAAATGGCTGGAGAACAGATGAAATTGGTATTAAATGTTAATACCCCTCATTACTTTCAAGTAAGCTGTTTGTTAATGCCAATAAAATATAGTTAGTATAATATTTTTCTTTATAGTTTCCAGTGTATCTATGCATTATGACTGGTGCATTCCAGGACAGATCATGCAAAAAAAAAAAATGGATTTGACACCCATACCCTCTCTGATTTTTCTATAAGTTGGTGTATACCATTGCCTATACCAACAACCACCAGATTTCAATTATTAGCTCAATTGGACTTTGTTCAAAAGTTTGGTCTGCTTAGATGGTCCAACTTCATCTTGAAGAATTGTTGAATATGCAGTTTCAAGTTCATGCTTCAGACTTGTTTTTGCTCTCTGAAATTTGAGAGACGCTTTTCTGGCCTTGCTGCTGAAACTCAAACCATCTGTGTGCAAATTAAATAGGTGGCAAATTAAAATACACCCTGAGTCTTACCATTAGCTACCCATATAGTACTTTTGTGATATTGATGTGTGTGTATATAGTGATGTTCATTACATAATATATACTGTACCTAAGTATTGCCATATGTAATCATTTAAAAATGTACCTATCAAACAGGGTGGATTGGTTTAACCCAATTGCTTTAAACCACAATTTTTTTGGTTTGTCTACTAATAATATATCATCTAGGTAGCTATAACTGAATTTAGGTTTTAATACTTGGGTAATTTTACAGGAGTCGCATTAAGTTCTTGAAGAGTTTTATTATGTATTTCTATTTCATCAGCAGCATAATCACTAAGTTATCTCACAGTCAGACTTTGTTGTTGTTGGTGATCCAAGGTGTTGAGGGGTACTTTTTGCTGAGTTTCTTTGAATACTTTAAAAGTTTTTTAAGCAGTTAATGCAAACTAAACGTTCATTGAAGTTACATTTTTCAAACTGACTGTTTTCTATTATTTCTTATGGAACACTTAGATATTTCAGTATGACAATTCTTGTGAACCACAAATGGATTAAAACACTTTTTTCTGTAATTGGCAGCCATTACTTAGTGCATGTAGGAACATACATCATGGGTATATAAATCTGTAAAATAAAGATATGGTCAAAATAAATGTTAGAGATCATTATGTTATAGTAAAAGATGAATTCAGGAGCAAGAATGTGACACCACACAACCTTCTTCCATGCAGACCAGCAGCACACTGGATAAGCCTGTTTAAACTGGTTTACCCCAGCTTGTCACTTTATACTGTGCTCTCAGGGTTAAACCAGATTGAACAAGTTCACTCACAGGGTTTAACCAGACTTGGACTTGTTTTAAAACTTGGTAATATTGTGTGACTTGCATCAAAAGTTTAATTACATTTGCTATGTTTAAAGGTATTAACTATTTACTAATCTATTTAATATAGCTTAAATTAATATTTGTATATATATATAAAGTATATACAAATTTTGGCTGATAAACTAGGAAATAGGTATTGATAATATAGCTAGTCTGAGTAAATAATTATAGGAAATGTGTTTTTATTTCATATTGTGGGGGTTGTGAAGTCCCCCCCCTCCTTTTCAAATCCTGCTGGGGATGGCAAGAAGTTTCACATTTCTGGGTTTGTGATAGTTAAGAGACTGGGCAAAGAGAGAGTCTCCTCAGGTATCCAGGAATGCCTCTCTTGTTGGTGGTTTATATCCAAGAGATTCATCAGGTCCAACTTGCACATTAACTGCAAAGGACTTCTCAAGCTCTATTCCCAAACTCCCTCCCCCTTCTTTCCAGGAAACTATTCAGGTCCAGCTCACATGTTAACTGTAAAAGACTCCCCCAAGTTCGGGTGACAAAATCTGACTCTCCAATGAGCGGGAGAACCAGCCACTCAAGAGTCCAAGAAAGGGCTGGAATTCAAAGGTAAACCTAATAGGAATAAACTACTGTTTTTCTCTCTTTATTATATCTGAAATAAACAATTATTCAGTATAAAAGTATAAACATGCATAACAAAAAGACTGGCAATGAATCACAACAAAACTTTTGGAAAACAAATAACACTTAGTGATATTTAGCAGAAATGATAGAAAGCAAGTGGGAGACAAGTACCGGAAATGACTTGCACAGAATGTGAACCCTTGTCCCAGCCCAGCTACCCTCCAAATTTGACACCACCTATGACCCAAGTTTTTTTCTTTATACAATAGCTAGTTAATGGTGTTAGGGTTACAGGCCTGATTCCAGGGCAGATCCCAGTGGCCAACAGTGGTTCACACAACCTCAATGGACTGCGTAGCTCCCACTGAATTGGATCCACAATCCAAGCTTGATGAATCTGTACCATGCAAGTTGAGTCCCAACTGGTTGCCTAGACCAGTGGTCTCCAAACTTTTTTTGATCACGCACCCTTTAATCAGCAAAAATAAATGACATGCACCCATAATGAACGTGAAGATTTTATATATACATATATACACACACACATTATAACCGCAAACACGCAGTATAATTAACGTAAAGAATGACGCTTTGTATAGGAGAATTATCCGCGCAAGATGAGAGTGAAAGAATGAAACAAATGAAAAAATGAGGTAACCACCCAGGAATTGAACCTGGGATCTTCCGATTGCTGGTCAGATATGATAACCATTACACCATGGGCCTCACTCAATCAAATGTCGTAATTCCTCTACATGCGCACAGAAACCAATGCCCCAAAGGGGCACCTCCCGCATGCCGTAACATTATATACATTATAACTGCAAACACGCAGTATAATTAACGACGCTTTGTATAGGAGAATTATCCGTGCAAGATGAGAGCGAAAGAACGAAACAAATGAAAAAATGAGGTAACCATATATATGCAGTAAAATCACAGAATAACACGTGATCTTATTAATAAGCAAACAACCACAGGGAAAAGGAAAAAGAAACACGAAATCTGAATGCTTTCGTGATATATTCACATCTTCCCTGAAGATGTGAATATATGATGAAAGCGCTCAGATTTCGTGTTTCTTTTTCCTTTTCCCTGTGGTTGTTTGCATATATATATATATATATATATATATACAAACTCAGAATAGTCCCCTGAGAAACTTATATGTTAAACACAGACCGTGCATGGAACAATGAACTCTTCTGGGAAAATTAAATCCACTATAGTCCGAATAAGTAATGGTAAATGACAAATACCATAGTTTTTCTTTTTCATGATGCAAGCCCGACGTGGGCAACGGGTCTCTCGCAAAGAGGTCCCATAAATATTTATGGGACCTCTTTGCGAGAGACCCGTTGCCCACGTCGGGCTTGCATCATGAAAAAGAAAAACTATGGTATTTGTCATTTACCATTACTTATTCGGACTATAGTGGATTTAATTTTCCCAGAAGAGTTCATTGTTCCATGCACGGTCTGTGTTTAACATATATATATATATATATATAATATATATACCTTACCTTATGAACCTTATGTTGTTTCGTGCATTGCTCTCTTCACACGGAGGTCAAGCTGGTGGCCCCGCCTCTAGGTCTTGCCTGGTGGAGGAGCGAGTTGCTTTCTTGCGCTCTCCACCGTACATAGCCAGGCACGCCCGGCTCATCTGGTACTGTCCTGAGCCAGGCATCCAGTCTTTTCTTGAAGACTTCAACTTTGACCCCCGTTACATTTCTGAGGTCCTTAGGAAGCTGGTTGAAAATCTTGGCCCCCTGACAACCAAGCTATTTTCCTTCAGGGTTGAGGAGGTCCCTTGTCGTGCTTTTAATTTGGGAACACTACACATTCTGCCTTTCCTATTTTCCAGTGTTGTTTGAATGGTAATTGGGTTTAGTTTTAGGTTTGGTACCAGTTTTTCGATCATTTTCCATATGTAGATTATGATGTACCTCTCTCTTCTTCTTTCCAGTGAGTACAGATTTAGTTTACGTAGTCTTTCCCAGTAGTTGAGTTCTTTGCAGCCATCAATCTTGGCTGTGAAATACCTTTGCGTTTCTTCTAGTTTATTAGTTTCTTCCTTTTTATATGGGGATGTCAAAACTGAGCAGTATTCAAGTTTTGGTATAATCAGTGTTTTTAGCAGGGTAATCATTACTGTCCTGTCCCTTCTCTTGAACATTCTTAGAACCTGTCCGGTGACTCTTTTTGCTTTATTTATCGCTATCTGATTTTGTGTTTCGAATTTCGCATCATCTGTCATTATTATCCCGAGATCCATCGCTTTCATGCTTCTCTGAATTTCCTGTCTATCTGGAGCATAATATGCAGTCTGTTTAAGTTCTTCTTTTCTACCATATCTCAAGAGCTGAAATTTCTCGGCGTTGAATGACTTGTTGTTGTCTTCTGACCATTTGTATATTTTGTTCGTGTCCCTCTGCAAGGCCTCCACGTCATGTACATCGCTGATTTTTCTGCTGATCTTTGTATCGTCTGCAAAGGATGTTAATATACTATTGCTGTTTACTCCTCTGTCTATGTCTGTTAGCATGATAATGAACAGGAGTGGGGCCAGTACTGTCCCTTGTGGTACTGAGCTGCGTACTTCCGATTCTGATGATGATATATCTTGAATTTTGACGACCTGCAGATGATCACTAAGGAAGTTGTAGATCCATTTTCCCACTTTGCCTGTTATTCCCGTGTCTTTAATTTTATGTGCTATTATACCATGGTCACATTTATCGAAAGCTTTAGTAAAATCTGTGTATATAACATCGTAGTTGTCATTGCCTTCCAATGCATCTAGGATATTGTTGTAGTGCTCTATTAGTTGTGATAGGCATGATCTACCTGACCGGAATCCATGCTGATTTTCGTTGAATCTTTCCCGTGTCTCCAGGAAATCAAATTTTCTCTCACTATTCTTTCAAATACTTTGGTGAGGTGCGATGTCAATGACACTGGTCTATAGTTCTTTGCTTGAGATCTGTCCCCTCCTTTATATATAGGGACAATGTTTGCTCTTTTCAAGATGCTCGGTATTTCCCCAGTGTCTAGGGATCTTCTCCATATCCAGTATAAAGGTGTAGCTATTTCATTTTTACAGTTTTTAATCAATAATGCGTTCCAATTGTCCGGACCTGCAGCTGAATGTAGTTTCATTTGTCCTATAGCTCTCGCTACATCTTCTGGTGTAAACTCAAAGTCTGTTATATATACTCCTTGCAATTCCTCTTAAAAGAATGCATTTATGTCAGGTATCGCTTTGTCACTTTTTGGGGTACTGAAAACTGATTCATATTGAGCTCTCAATGTATCAGATATTTCTTTTGGATCGTCGGTTAGTTCATTATTTCTCGTCCTTAAGGGCCCAATAGCAGCGTGCGTTTTTGTTTTCCTTTTTGCATAGCTATAGAAGTATTTTGGATTTTCCTTTATTGCTTCTACCGCTTTTTCCTCTTCCCTCTCTGTATGGTCCTTAATCAGGGCTTGTATTTCCCTATCGATACCCTCCAGTTTTTCTTTTGTTGTTTTCCTGTCATTATCTCCGCAGTTTCCTAACTTCGCCTCCACTCTCTTTTGCGGAATAGTCTTCTCTTTTGCCTTTCTAGCCAGCTCCTCTTTCCTTTTGGCTGTGATTTCGGAGCATATGTTTCTAAAATTCTCAGCGTTTTTTCCTCCAAGGCTGTTAGCATTTCTTCAGTTGTTTTATTCTCAAAAATTGTTCTCCATTCTATTTGGGCCATGTGCGATCTGATTGCTTCCCAATTTATAGTCTTCGAGTTTAAGTTAAAGGCCCCGAATTTACTTCTTTCCACAATATGTGTATTGTCTTCTAATGTTGCCGTCATATTTGTTGATATCTCGATTAAGTTGTGGTCTGAGATAATGGTTGGGGTTATTTTTATATCAGCAATCAAGTTCGTGTTATTCGTGAATACCAGATCCAGGCAGTTATTTTTTCTGGTATTTTCTGTTATCTCCTGTGTCAGCATAAACTCGTTTGTGAGAGCCATCAACATTTTTACTTGTTCCTGATCTTCTCTTGTGCCCCCCTTATCCTGGTGAATATATATATTCCTATTCATCTTTTTGTATTTTATAAATGGGAAGTTAAAGTCTCCGCAGATCATTATATTGGGGGATGGAGGGTTTATGGCCTTTATTAGCTTTCTAATGTCATCAATGGCCTCCGAGAATTTTTCGGTTGGGGTGCTTGGAGGTCTATAGATGACTATTACTATCAAGTTTAGTTTTTCTATTTTCACTGCTAGGAGTTCCACATAGCTGTTTGATTTACTTATTATCGTCTCTGTCATATGACCTTCCTGTACATATATAGCACAGCCACCTTTCCGTCTCGTCGTTCTATCCACTCTTAGTAAGTTGAAGCCCTCTATATTTATCTCTTTCTTATCAATACAATATTTGCAGTTTTCACAATTTCCTTGGCAATCTTTAAGATGAGTTTCTGTGAGGCATGCGATGTCCGCCCTTGTTTCGTCCATAAATCCTTTCAGGTACGAAACCTTATTGAGTGATTGGTTTGGTCTTATTCCTTGAATATTAGCCAGGACAATTTTTATGTTCTGTTTTTCATTGCCCCTTGTGCATTTCAAGTTCGTTTTCCTTTGATATCGCTTGATTCGTTGCCCTATGATCCTCGGAAAGAGATCCGTTTCCTCCTACTTGTATTGGTAGCGATTTGGCTCGGGGGTTTCCAGCTGTGTCACTGCATGTGGATGACATTTAGCATTAGTAAGGTGTCAGATGTTGAAAAAATTTTCTTGTTCGCTTATTGTGTTCCTATTATTGTTCCTATTGTTGTTTTTATTCCTATTGTCATTTAAACTTTTTCCTTTGTTCGTTGAGTCCGTCGGGAGATGTTGATAGTAGCATTTATTCCCGAATTTGCAGGTTCCATATTTTGCGTAAGTTCTGCAAATGTCTGGGTGGTAGAATTTACATCCGTCTCCAAATTTACAATGACCATTATTATAAAAGAAATTGCATATTGGGGGATGTTCATATATACATTGTCCTCTTTTAAATCTGCAATTATCTTTCATATAATACCTGCATATAATTCCTATATATATATATAATATATATATATATATAATATATATATATATATCCTTTCATTATTTACTAGGAAGTTAGTATACAACAGAAATACGATAGGGTGAAGATATACTTACCAATATAATTTAATGAGAACAATGTGGCTGACTGTGCTTCATAATTCCTGAAAATCTTGGTTTGACACTTTGTGATACAGCGATTCGAAGGTCCAGTTCCAAGTTCAGTTTATTTTGATTCTTGGTTTTAATACCTATCATAGCAGAAAAAGACACCTCACACAGATATGTAGATCCAAATGGAAGGAGCGCATCGTTCGCTGCGCTTACTAAATCTGGGTACTCATTTTTTAATCCAATCCACCAATTGGGCAGTTTTCTGTTGAAATTCAGTTTGTAAATTTTTATCTTCCCTGATGTCAATCAACGGTTATTTGGGTCATTCCATGTCAGTTCAGTGGTGAAAAAACGTGACCATCACCGATTTTTTTTTAAATTGGCACACTTATAGATCTCTGTGAGAAAAACAGAATGATGCTTGTTTCAACACTCTAGGTCATATGGTTCCGGAGATATGGCCATTCGAATGAATTTTGTAAAAAAAGGTCAATTTCCAAGGTCATACCATATTTCAACATGAAATATCTCGGCTTCTATTGCACATACAGAGACCATTTAAACACTCTTTTAAAGCTTTTAAGCAGATCTACAACTTTGTTTATATTTATATTTTACCTCAGTGGTCAAAAAAAAAAGTTAATCTTATTTTTTACCTTTGACCTTGTGTAGGTCATTTGATATGTCAAATGATTTTTTTCTCCTTTCACCCAATTTTGGGTACACATGTCTACCTTAACCTAAAACAAGATTTTTAGTGTTGATTAAGTTAGTATAGATGCTACAGCCATTTCAGTGGATCATACCCACCTCCATTTTGACCAAGTACCTTTTTCCACCAAACTTTGGAACACTGTATCTTTCGAACTGTTTGAGCTAAGGTGTTGAGAAAAATACCATTAGATTTTTCATACTGAGATATATAATGTCTGCTAATTTTCAAAAAAATTGGTGATTATCTAACCTAACCTAACCCAGTTATTTGATCGAATAAGTATCTGGCCCTATTATAATTTTTTTTTTTTGTATGTTTTAGAGAATTATATAATATAGGTAATTTAAGTTACATAATTCGTATGGACATTCAAAATTGTGAAGAACTTCGAACCTGCTATCCTGTTTAAAGGTAAAGCTATGTACGTATATAAGTACCTTATACAGTAATACTAGGCTATAGGTACTACCCTATAGAATAAGTTCAGTTTTAAGAGTTAGATGAGTTTTAATAGAATTACTTAACTTTGTGTATTTATTCATTGTGTACAACAGTATGTACCCATGTGAAAATAAGCTTATTTAAACCTTGGAGCAAGGATTTTTTTGGCATCTGTATTTATTCCAATCTGTAAATCAAACCACATTTTTTCTTGTTGTAGACCTCTGAAACAAGATCAGTAGGTCCCAAATTTTATTTGTGCCATCTAAGCAAAAATAGCTTTTAACAGAGTTGGATACAATGAATAATTACAATTGTATTTTTAATTAATTGATCCTAATTTCTATTAATTGTAATTGATTCAAAATAAAATAAAGGTAATTGTGATTGATTTTTGAGCTATAACCGATTGTAATTGACCAATTAATGTCAATTGTTAAAAATTATACCCCTAGATCTGGCAGTCATACATCATCCAATGAAAATAAACCTTTGATAGTTTATTTAGTTATACTTAGATATAGATACGGTAGGTATATATTTATTTTAGATATATAGAATAGATAGTTATATTTGTGTAATTGTAATTGATTCAGACAAAATTAATTGTAATTACAATTGATCTTGAAATTGTGAAGTACAATACTAACTGTAATTAATTTGAAGAAAAATAAAAATTTTTTTAATTGTTTCCATTTTGTGTAATTGAACCAATCCTGGCTTTTAAGCTACATATGTTTTTTTTTCTTTTTAGATAAACATGGATTTCAGCAGTTTGAATATGGGCAGGTTCTGTTGTGACCCATTTAAAAAACAAAAGAAAAGTGAAAAAAGGCATTCATGCATTGACTAAAAATTTGATTGATCAAAATCCTGAATTGAAACTAACAAATAATCATAAAGCATGTGCAACCTGTTGAAATATACTAGCAAATCGTTCATCCCCAATGCCTGAATGTGAACCACTTGAAAAATCACCATCCACCTCATCAAGTGCCACATCTGAGCTAGAAACTGTTGGAGATGTAGTTGAAATGCAGTATGAGCTTAGTAAATTCAATGCTTCATTGGCCACACTTGATGAGACCCCAATAAAACCATGTAAACACTCTGACAGTGCTGCTTACGCAAAGAGAAAGTTCAGGAAAGTAGGAGTTGTGAAAAGAAAGCTTGAACTTGCAACTAAACAACCAATTTCATGCAGACTCAGATGATACAGAACTGGAGATTCTTCAACAACTAAGAGAAATTTAATCAAGTGACAAGTCGAAGTGAAAAAATGACAATTCTTACTATCCTACCAAAAAGATGGACACAAGTAAAGATCAGAGAAGAATTTAAGTGCTCAGATTACATGGCTAGGCAAGCAAAGAGTTTGGTGAGGGAGAAGGGAGTGCTTTCAACTCCTAATCCACGTTTGGGGAAATGCCTGAATAGTGAAACTGCTGCCAAAGTAATTGACTTCTATCATTCGCCAGATGTGAGTAGACAAGTGCCAGGGTTGAAAGACTATGTTTCTGTAAAAGGAGCTGGGTGTAGGTGGGAAAGAAAACAAAAATCGCTAATCTAATGCAACCTAAAAGAAGCATTTGAGCTTTTTAAAATAAACCATCCAACAATTAAAATAGGATTTTCAAAATTTGCAGAGCTTCAGCCAAAATAATGTGTGTTTTACCAGGTGCCAGTGGAACACACACTGTCTGCATTTGCGCTAAGCACCAGATCTCAGTGAGACAAATCTAATGGTACTTTTCTCAACACACTAGCTCAAACAGTTCCAAAGAAACAGCACTCCAAAGTTTGGTGGGAAAAGGTACTTGGTCAAAATGGAGATGGGTATGGTCCACTGAAATGGCTGTAGCATCTATACTAACAATCAACACTAAAAACTTGTTCTAGGTTAAGGTAGACATGTGTACCCAAAATTGGGTGAAAGGAGAAAAAAATTGGTTGTGACATCAAATGACCTACGGTACACAAGGTCAAAAGTCAAAAATAAGATCAACTCTTTTTTTGACCACTGAGGTAAAATATAAATAGAAACAAAGTTGTAGATCTGCTTAAAAGCTTTAAAACAGTGTTTAAATGGTCTCTGTAAGTGCAATAGGAGCTGAGATATTTCATGTTGAAATATGGTATGACTTTGGAAATTGACCATTTTATACAAAATTCGAATGGCCATATCTCCGGAACCATATGACCTAGTGTTGAAACAAGTGCCATTCTGTTTTCCTCACAGAGATCTATAAGTATGCCAATTTTTTAAAAAAAATCGGTGATGGTCACGTTTTTTCGACCCAAAATTCCATTGAACTGACATGGCTGACCCATTTCACAAAATAATGCGGCGATCTTGAATTGTGATATTTAGTTTGCTAAATTTTAATCACAAGTAAGCGATATCGCGGATGCTATCTCGCAAATTCCTAGGAATGACTGTGTTAGCGAGTATTTTCTTTCTCAGTCATCTTCTTGAAATTCAAAAACTTTCTATGAAAAAACAATGATAAATCAGAATCATCAAATTTTCTTCACGCACCCCACTCTGAAGACCACTGGCCTAGACAACACAAGATTATTAGTTACAAACACCAGGCACCATTAATCACAATAATAACATAACATAGACAATTAATCAAGAAACATTAACTGGAATCATGACTTCGTAATTGATCACTGGGAAGCATAATTTACTCATGAAATCAAAACACAATAAATAACCAACATAAAAATAATAAATACAAACATTGACAATTATGGCAAACCTATCTTGCACAAGTTAATCAACCTATAAAAGGGGAACCCCCCAGAGCTCCTAGCAGGACAAATATTACCCCTAACTAGTAACCCAATACCAGAACAAGAATTTATGGCAAGAGTACATATGGGGGGAGATCCAGAGGGTGTTAACCCAGTTTTGCCTGTGAGAATGAATGCGAGTGCAATTCCTTTTGTCCCCCAAGGATATGAGGCAACAGAGCTAGTCCCAGTTTCTGGTAGTAGGAATGAATCATTGATTGTGAATCCAGGTACTGATTGTCCTGATAGGTCTCCAGTTATTGGCAAACCTGCTAGTAATAACCTAGGGTGTCCAGGTCCATTTGGTCTGGATGGGAGTGTGGATATTCCTGAAGAACCCAATAAGGAGCAACCCCCTGACCAGAACAATGAATCTGTAGCTGATGCTCTTGAAATGTATATGGTAAATAGTAATGTCTTTGATACTGGTGAGTTGGATGAGGAGATGTCTGGACAGTTAGCACCTCAATCTTTACTGAAGGTGGATATATGGATTGAACATTCGGAGAACTTCTTGGCAGTACTTGATTCTGGAGCTACAGTAGGGATCCTGGATCACTCAGTGGTAGAGGAACTGGAGTTAACTCCAGAGATGCAGAGCTGTAACCTGAGGATTTGAGGGATTGGAGTGAACAACCATGTTAAACCACTGGGGGTGATTACACAGGTTATCAATTCATGGAGTGGAGATGGAGCCTGTTCTATTTGCGATGGTCAAAAGGTTGAAATTCCCATTTGTATTGGGAATGAATTTTCTTGTTGAAAACAGTCTGAGTTAATGTGAAAAGGAAGAGGATAACATGAGCTTATAAAGATGGGCATATGGAGGAAATCTATTTGAAGAGTGAGAATGCACCATGTAGAAGGGTGATCCGGAATGTTCTCTGTTATGCATCAGCAGATGTGAAATTAAGTACCTGCAGATATCACTGAGTTCCTGTACAGTTTGCTTGCTG
Source organism: Bathynomus jamesi (assembly GCA_023014485.1). Taxonomy (NCBI): domain Eukaryota; kingdom Metazoa; phylum Arthropoda; class Malacostraca; order Isopoda; family Cirolanidae; genus Bathynomus; species Bathynomus jamesi. The sequence goes on from JAJOZX010004053.1 coordinate 403,634, forward strand.
GAATGTAATTGGAGGTGAAGGAAGACTGAAGTACTGTTTTGAGGACGATGAAGGGTAATTCCAGGACAAATAGACAAATGAAAGTGCCAAATGTACACTCCACCATCTCCAAAATTCATGAAACTTGGTGTGAGGGTTGGTTTTGGTCCAAATTATAAAAATCTGAATTTTTTTGAAAATTGGTCAAGTTGGTCAAATTTTATGGCTTGACCAAATTTTGGCAAAATGAAAAAACTAACAATTTTCAAACGTACATATCTCAGCTGCTAATTGTGGTAGCATAATAAGTCTTAAATGATAAAATATGTAAAATTAACTGTAGTTTCTAAATACGTATCATTTTTTTAGGATAACAAAAATAAAATTATGATTTCTTGGAAAAAATGTCTTTTTTTTTTTTGTGATCTGGCAGCGAAGATATCATTTTTCGAAAAAAAGACCAAGAATAAAAAATGTTTATTTGATGTATGTACACCATAATAAGTAATAAAAAGTCAGCTTATAGTTTATTATAAGGCTCAAAACTGAGTTTGAAATTAAGTAATAAATTTTTTTTTCAGACGACGAAGATTTATTACAGACTTTTTGGTCCAAAAAAAGACAATTTTCAATTCATATAAAAAATACATGTAGATAAACCAAAGGAGAAAAAATCTTTTAAAATATATGTACAATGTACATACATAACCTCTCTTATATTTAGGGACAGAATATATTGACAATAATAATGTTTAATTTATAAAGCGCTTATCAGAGTATAAAATACTCTTCCTAATACTACACGTACACAAGTCTTTGAGAATGAATTAAGAGACAGTATTCTCATCCAGTGAATCCAAATTTTAGACACTAATAATATAATAATAAGAAAAATGAATTTGAAAAGATTTTTAACTATTAAGTAGATACACAAATCTTAGATAAAAATTTTAGAAATATTAAGTAGATACACAAATCTTAGATAAAATTTTTAGAAATATTATATAGACAATCTTAAATAGTATACATTCGCTAGAATTTATTTTATCTTCTCTGAAAAGTTATTTAATTCTTGAAGCGGAAAAATGTATTGTATTCTTGTTCCTCCTCGTAAACTTGCTTCAATACTCCCAAATATATTTTCTGTTGGAACGTGACAAACATCATCTTGCGCAGGAAAAATGTATGAGGGACATACGCCCGAAGGATGGAGAAATTTTATCAGAAAATCATCATATTCACAGTCAAAGGACTGGACTAATCCGAGCCATAGTTTATTTTCATACATACAACCCACAAAAGAGCCTGTTTCAATTTCGCGTTGAGACAGTATTATGTTCTTGATCCGAAGCAGAAACTCTAATGAGCTCTATTTCGACTGACTGTGCACTCTGAGAGAGTGGATAAACCTTCAACAAATTCTTGGAAATTGGGAAGAAGCGATGTAATTGTTGAGTACCTTTGATAGAAGTAATAGGTTCACTCAGACGTTTTTGCAAAGAAAGCTCTACATCTACAACTTCTGCCTCAGAGACGTAAAAAAAGTCAATAGTGGTTAGGAATTCTTGAGAGCAGAAATTGTAGAAGTCCTCAGCTGTTAAGATTTGATGGTAGAGAGGCAGTCGTAAGCTTTCTCTGGTGACTGCTCTTTTTACCGTTCCGCCAATACCGTCACAGGCATTCTTCCCGTGGGATGTCGCGAAAAAATTTCACTCAGCATGAATTTTGAAGTCTTCGAAATGATGGCATAAATTTAGAAAATTTGTTTTATTCTTATACTGAGCCGCACATCCATCTGTGAAATAATGAATTTGTTAGGTTTGAATTTTGTTGTTGGATGCACAGGATTAATTTTTTGAGAAAACTATGAACCAGAATTGTATCATGCCTGCGACGGTTTAAAACGAAGCAGTAACTTTTGCAAATTAGTTTTCCTGCATTGTTTTTGGAATAATAAATGAATGGGTGCACTGTACATTGCGAGTTCTCCCAATGAAACCCCTGGGCACAATCTTGTACGATGAATGAGAAGTTTTCCGCGAAATCACCCACCAAAACACCTTCATTTTCGGGCAGAGTTTCTTTTGGATTTTTGAAATAACTCGACTGACATTTATTCGTGAAGTGGTGTCTTGTCAGTTATGCAATTTTTTTGGTGAGTGATTCCACGTATTCCTCTGGAGTTTCGGTGATATCTTTTAACATAGAGTGATCGACGGACACCCATTGTTTATATTTTATCTCTTCCATCGCCATGAAGTCCAAACTTTCCAAATAATTTTTGATTCCGACCTCTCGCGGGCATCTTTTGCATCGGTGCATCATACAATCTTCATTGTCCATGCCGCAGATGGATAAAGACATTAATTTTTTGTAGTCTAAATCTTTAATGCCTAATGCTGATATTTGTAGTTTCAGATTTTGGTGATGTGTACATACGCAGACACTGAGTTCCGCTTTGTCCCGCAAGCACGCACCACGACGGTCGAAGATGAGCAAAGGTACTAAAGCCTATTTTGGGATTTTCATCATTTTTTGCATATTCAGCATATAACTCTCTCAAGTTTTTTTTTTTTTTTTAGAATCCCAAACTGTTTTTGAAGATTGCGGCTCTTACGCACCATATACTTTGTTGCTCCAAAGAAGTCCAGTTTTTCAATGGGATAGAGATACAATGATAGTATTTGTAACCTAAGATTGCGATCGTTACTCGCTTGAAATTTCTCCTTTAATTCTTCCATAACCTTTTGATACCTGAAATAAAGTGTATTTGACATTAAGTTTAATTAGTATATTTTTAATTAAACTTTTCATAAAATATATGTATATGTATTATATTGTCCGATTATAAAAATGTAAACAGATAAAACTTAATTTAGTATATACTTCGATGACTGTATTAAATTTAATTTAAAATGTCAAATTTCAATAACTATGTCTGAAAAGTAGTCTTGCCTCTCTAAATCATCTTCCAAACAACTTTTTTTGGATGGACCAGCTTCAGAATAGTCAATAGGAGCCCCATAAGCAGCTTCAAAACTTCGTTTAACCTTTTCCGTTGTCGATCTGAATTTCGTAGAAGCCTTTATCTGTTTTTGTCCCGGCTTCAATCCAGCTGTAAAACAAATTCATAAATTTAGGTTGCGTGAAATAATCAAATATTTTGTATATATGCAGTGGTGTAGTGCTAAATAAAGAAGTGAGGGAACACATTTTGAAAGTGTTACTCAGATGTGGGGGGGACAATGGTGAGTGTGGCGAGCCCATACAGCTGTGGGTCCGGGGGCACTGTAAGCCCCCCGGGAAATCTTTTCAAATCTGACCAATTTCAGCGATATTTTGAGGTCATATGCACTGGATATTAGGATATATTCCAAGGTTGAAGATGCAGTATTTCCAGTGTCATTAGATATATGACATCCAGTACGATCAATAAAAATAGCTAACAACTGGAATGATTAACTAAAAAAAAGTTAACAACTGGTACACCGTGGTGACTGTTTCACCAGATCTTTATAGGCTAACATTGCCTCAGTCGAAGCTAAAAGAAATGAAACATTTAATGATTCTTTCTCATATTTCTTCTAGGGGTGGGAATTAAAATTTCATGACGTTAGAGATTTGTAAGTTTGGATTTATTTGAAATAGTAAGGGAACGCCGTTCCCACGCGTTCCCACAGCACTACACCACTGTATATATGTATTCATGTGCTGATGCTAATATTTAAAAACAGAAAACTACGAATTTAGCATTAAGAAACAAATGTCTTGAACGGAGTCTCTATTGTTTTATTACCTGTTTTAATAGGGCTTTCATCAAATAAAGGTAAAATATTGTCGCTGAGCAAATCTTTATTGAATTGCCTGTCTTGAACGACAAATTCTTCCAATGGTGGTGGATTTGTGGAATCGCTACTGCTTCGCTCCATAGATTTGTTAAGTATGTCTGGCTCAGGTATTGGCACAGGTTCCAGCTCTCTGGATGAACGTTGAACATGTTCTAATACAATTGGCTTCTTTTTAATTGTGACATAGCAATTGCTGCATAGTAATTGATTTTCTTCCAAAATTCCATAGCTTGCAGCTTCCATGGCAGAGTTTACTTTTTTGATGTTACAGAAAATTCTTGTTTTTTCATAGGATCGCAACAAAATTTTGTGTTTTGAGGCATTTTAAGGGTTAGGTAAATTTACGTATACTAGAAAATTAGGTATATACTGAAGATCTGGAAAGAAAGCAAAAAATTATTAAAATTTGGGATTTTTTTTTTTTGTCATTTTTTTTTCATAATTGTTGATAAGCTGACTTTTTATTACTTATTATGGTGTACATACATCAAATAAACATTTGTTATTCCTGGTCTTTTTTTCGAAAAATGATATCTTCGCTGCCAAATCGCCAAAAAAAAAAAAAGACATTTTTTCTAAAAAAATCATAATTTTATTTTTGTTACCCTAAAAAAATTATACATATTTAGAAACTACAGTTAATTTTACATATTTTATCATTTAAGACATACACTATCACAATTAGGAGCTGAGATATTTACGTTTGAAAATTATTGTTTTTTTTCATTTGACCAAAATTTGGTCAAGCCATAAAATTTGACCAACTTGACCAATTTTCAAAAAAATTCAGAAATTTGTAATTTGGACCTAAACCAACCCTCACACCAAGTTTCATGAATTTTGAAGAGGTTACCGTGTACTTCATTTGTCTATTTCTCGTAGAATTACCCTGATGGAGATCCCTGACTCCAGGTGAAAGTGTATGGTCACCCTAGGTTAGTGGATGGATTGGCTGGGATGACAGAAGGCACACAAAATCAAGGTGGGGGAATGGATAAGCACTATAAGATCAATAGTCTATGAAGAAGAACTGGACTTTCAAGTGGCTGAAAGTGAGGGGATTGAGGCGTTCATGACTGGAGCCCAAGCTGAACAACCAGGCTGGACAGAAGAATGCCTGAAATAACCATGTCACCAGAGTTGAAGTTAGAAGAGAGGGAGGTTTTACAATGTTGGCTCACTGAAAGAAAGTGTTGAGTCAGGGGTTTGATGATGTAGGTTTTGTGAATTGTGTACCACATTGGATAGAATTGTATAATAGGGTGTATCATGCTCAGGTCAAATATTGAAAAACTTGGAATTTCAAGATTGGCAGGTATTCCTATGTAAAATTGAATTTTAAGAGGAGTTTGTCTTTTGTAACTTTTGCAAAAAATCGCATTCAAGTGTTCAAAATTGTACTTTTTGTTGAAAAATGGGATTTTTGGCCAATTTCAAAGACTTGGTAGCCTCAAATGACCTCCATATGTTCCATATTGTTCACATACACCCTTAACCCTTAAGGGTGTGTGCAATTTTGTGAAAAAGTTGCCAAATATAGTGAATTTTGCATTTAGGTGTTATAGTTATCTGGTTACCCTCTTAATGACTCCTTAGCATTTGAGGAGGGTAGTTGTCATCTCATCATTCAGAATCGTGTGTGCGCGAACACTGATTTTGTTGACCACCTCTGTTATTGTAGCACTTTGTGCGCTGTGTGCCCACTTATGTAAGTATTATTTAAATACTAAATGTGTATAAAAAAATAATGTTTTGAAAGTGCTTTTATATTTCAATTTTCTTTTGTCAATAAGCTAGTGATGGGACGATTAATTGGAATCGAGAATCGGAAGAATCGAGCATTTTTCAGGAATTGGAATCGGAATCGAGAGAATTGTACCATGATTTCCGATTCTTGAAACGATTCTTTAACTTTTAATTGAACCAGTTTTGCAATGTAAACTTTAAAATTTAAATGAAAGAGGATAACAAATTTTATTTTTATTGTATTGTAGCTATACATTAAAACATGTATATCCATGATGTGTAATCAAGAAGATTAAAATGAATTGTTACAACTTACAGTTGATTTTTATTTTTAAACCAATCTATTATAATTTATAATTTATATTACCATACTCATAATGTAAATAGTTAATCTTATATTGAGAATCGGAATCGAGAATCGTATCAGAATCGAGACTTTTTAGTGGTATCGGAATCGGAATCATTAAAAATTTTGGTATTGTCCCATCACTACAACAAGCTATATGTTCTACTTATTTGCACATATTTTTGTATATTTGCACATATTATGAGTTAGTTTTCAAGAAAAAATAACTTTAGTGTCTCATGTGCCTAAAAAGAACAAATCTGTAATTTTGCTCTCAACAATGCATCACAATGGAGCCATTGACCCAGAAACACAGAAGCCAGAAATGATAATGGACTACATGACAAAAAGAGGTGCAGATACAGTAGACCAGATGTGCGGAACTTACTCTGTATCTAGAAAAACATGAAGGTGGCTGCTGGCAGTCTTTTTCACTTTGCTATATATAGCAGGAATCAATGCGCAAGTGCTATACAATGCCTCTCACAGAGAAGCCCTGCAGAAGTACAGGAGAAATTTTCTAAAACAACTTGTGCTAGGCTTGCTGAAAGGACATTTGAAGGAAATGGCAAATATCAAATGCCTTCCTGCTAACATTACAGCTGTGATATCGAAACATATAAGCATGGCTGAACCAGAGCTTCAAAATACAAAAAGACTATCAAAGAGAAGAAGAGGTGAAGGTAATGACGATGTTACCTCTAAGAAAGGAAGGTGTTTTACATGCAGACGAGCTAAAAATATAAACAAAACACAATGAAGAAAACATATGGCACAAATCACTTATATTTGTGAAAAATGTCACTGTCACACAGAATCTATGAGTGAGTAAGAGGATCTGAAAGGAAAAACTTTGAATAAAATTAAATTTCATATGTAGTTCATATATTCCTGTTTTACATGTTTTATAATTTTTACAGGCTGTTTCTTATGCTAATAAATATCCTGTTTTATAAAAATAAATGTTTGCTAAGTTTAATTGGCCTAATTGGTAGATTTTCCTGATGAAAATGCATATGGCACACATTGTGCGCTGCGCACCTACTTAAATCTATGGAAAGGGCGCGCCTACTTAAGGGTTAAGCATTTCTAGGGGCAGGCTTGGACCCATTCAAGTCAGCCAAAGTGGTTCATAACCCCTAAAATAACCAAAATCACCCAAAATGGCCCAAAACTAAGGAATTGTATGATTTTTAGTCTCCTGTACACCACATTTCGTGGCTGTTTTCTTCATCAGGCAGAATCTTTTTCTTCTTTCTTGGTCTTACATTTTCTTTTTTTTAGAAATGCCTCCAATTTTTATTTATTTTCTTTTCGGCATCACTGACTGTGATGGTAGCTGCCCCCTCCTTTCCGCAAGCTGCTGTGACATTCAACCTTTTTTTTAAAATTGCAATTCTTCTTTAATATTTGTATAAGTCCCTCCTCCACCCCCAGCTTGTAATAATATGCTGGTCAACTGAATGTTTTGAGATTTTTTCTACTGAAAGCATCTTGATTTGTCTAGCAGGTCTTGTAGAGATCTAAAACATGTTCATAATATCTTGCTTTGACTTGAAAACTGGCAACAATTCTCTGTGATTGATCCTAGCACGAACAAAACCATCTCTTCTCTCTTGCCCATACACTGCATGAGCTGCAGCTGAAACTTCCTGGACTGTTCTTTTGCAGCTTTGAGTGTGAACTGAGAAGTTCTCAACTTCAAGTGGAGACCTGAGAAGCTCCTCGACTTCTCCTCTTGACATCTTTCAAGTAGAGACCTGAGCAGCTCCTTGACTTCTCCTCTTGACATCTTTCAAGTGAAGAGTGGCTTGTACAGTTTATCAAAATTCAGTTTAGGGTTTCTACGAGTTCTCAGACTCGTGTCTCCATACTCAGACTTACTCTGATCTTCTCAATCATCTCAACCCCCCATGCCCTCTTATCCTCACTGCACAGGAGAGAGGCAATGAGGTTCTCACTGTGAGCATGATATGCTCCACGAACTATCACGAGTGATTATGTTCCTGACTTCAGAGGTCTGGCTTATCAACAGTCCCAGAGTGGTCACAATATGGTGAGGTCCATACCTCATGTGGTGCTTCACCTTGATCTCAAAATACATCTTGAAGTAGAAGTCCAGGCAAAACTTCAGCAGCACCTCCAGCTTCTTCAACAACTCCCCCCCCCCCCCCTCAGACAATGCTGCCTCATCCACAGCATCAACAGAGCCTCACCTGTAGTCAGCCAGCGTGACTGATTCAGTGGGCCACACTTCAGACCAGCAACTTCCTTGCTCAAATCTCCTGTCTTGAGAGCTTTGATTAATAGGTAGCAATTCTTCTGGTCAGTGCTAAGGTTCTGTACAATGTCTTCTGGCAGTTCAATTATATCTTCTCCTGGCAGAGCCTTGAAGCTAAAATTGAAGGTATGTCATTGATCTTCTCCAAAAGTTTTCCTTTTGGGCCACTGAACCTAGACTTGTGCGTGTAGGGACCATCAAGCTCGATGATCGTGTGCCTGAGGCTGAGTTCATTAATATGCAACTGGCATATCAGCCAGTGACACTTGTGACTTAGCAGTCTCTCCAAGTGAGTGATGGCTCCTCCATCAGGTCCTGTGTTTGTGGAGTATCTTTAGCACCATGAGCACTAATCCACTCAAACAGAGCCTGAGCTATCTTCAGTGTAGGTTTCTCATTTCCTTCAGGTTCTTCTGGTGTACAATGGAAGAGATACTTCGGTACTTGTGGGTTATCTGTTGCCACTTTTTAATATTTTTTTATTTATTTATTTTTATATATTAAGAGAAGAGGATTCTTTATACTGTACGGCATTGACGATTGGTTAGGTTAAGTCGTGCTAGTTTGGTTAAATAAAAAACTTTTTAATATTTTTTTTATTTAGTTATTTTTATATATTAAGAGGAGGATTCTTTATACTGTACGGCATTGACGATTGGTTAGGTTAAGTCGTGCTAGTTTGGTTAAATAAAACGGTATTTAACCAAACTAGCATGACTTAACCTAACCAATCGTCAATGCCGTACAGTATAAAGAATCCTCTTCTCTTAATATATAAAAATAAATAAATAAAAAAAATATTAAAAAGTGGCGACAGATAACCCACAAGTACCGATACTTCTCCTCAGGTTCCAAGGTAACACTATAGTGCTCTTCATTTGTAATATCAGGATGGAAGCGGCCAGTTTCTTCATTGTACCTCATGATCTTTGTCTTCTTATCTTGTTTTCCATCAAAGAAAATTCCCTTGATCTCCTCTCCCTCTGTCTTTTTTTTCCAGGGCCTCCACCGAGGCACCTATTACGGACTCCTTGCCACTCCACATCTTCATCCTGTCAACAGCTAGATATGCCTTATCAGCAGATCGATGGCCAGCTTTGATGAGATCTTGCAAGAAACCAGTTGCAATGGCTGCTGCAGGAGTGTTTGCCAGCTTGAACCTGACTGCAGCCGTAGCAGTGCTTGAGATATCCATGTAGTCCCACCTGGCAGAGGTGGAGACTTTGCCAGTGTTGACACTCGGGCTTGTGCCTGGTGCAGTACTGGAAAAATCTGTGTCAGCAGTAGGAGCTGCTCTGCCTGGAGACTCTTGCAAGGAAGTCACCTCATCTTCATCACCACCACCATCATTAGCTCTAAGAAGTAGCTCCTTTTAAAGAAAAATAAGTACACCATAAAATGACTAAAATTGGGTTTTCTTTCCTGTGAGGGGATACCCAATGTACTCAGTCCTCGAAGGGGATGTAAGAATGGATTATTCACTGATTTCTTTGTTAATGTCAGGTATACAACCAGGGGAGGAGGTAGTTAGTGAACCTCTTGTTCTTAAGGCATCCATGATTAATTGTTCTAGGTGATAAGCAGCAGTTATAATAAACCTCTGAGGGAAAGATATGTAATGATGCATGCTACTGGCTTGCTACTAATTGTCATTGCAGTGGGTTTTAAAAAAAGGGGGGGGGGGAGTGAGGATTTGGCCCATTCTTGCCTTTGACAGGAATAATTGGCACTTCTAACCCTGATTTTTATTTTTTTTTATTTTTTTATTTTTTTTTTTTACTATCATTCCTACTGATACACTGGTTTAAAAAAAAAACTTGAATTCCCAGATGATTTGTGATTGAATACACCTGGCTAGAGTGGTGGATGAACCAAGGGGGTATTTGCCAGATCCCCTCATGGTATAGTGTGGGAAGAACACTACAGTCAAATTTATGGGTCCTAGTCTCTTGATCCAGTATTATGGGAAATAGAGATAGTGAAGTGAATCAAGCAAGAAAAGCAGTAAATATTGTGATTCAAAAGGGGGTTGGAGGTACTATGGGAGAAAACTGTAGGTTGTGCCAGAAAAAAGGTTATACCAGTGAACAATGTGTAGGTTAAGTGAAATGAAAGTGGTGCTAAAAAAAAAAAAAAAAAAAAAAAAACCCGTATTTACCGGGTACAGGGCCATTTCTAGCCATTAGGGGGCCCTAAGCAGTATACCCATTTGAGGCCCCCACCCCTCCATCCACCAACATCCTGGTTGATGCTTATGAAGCCAAGGCCACTGAGGCGATCCTGCCCCATTGATGATCTGAGGTAGTCCTTGATTAGCTTCATCTTAGGGAAGCTCTTCTCGGCTGATGCTACTGTCAAAGGTAGAGTGCAGGCAATTCTTAGTGCAACCCAGAGATATGGGTATAGTTCCTCCAGTTGCTTCTGATGAATGAAGGAGAGAAGCTCCAATGCAGTCATGTTGTGTGAAGGTAAAGGTGGCAAGTTCTCTTCCATCAATGTCAGAGTCAGCTCCAGAGCTCAGTATCTTAGAGAGCTTTTCACACTTGCAGGACAAATCTTTCTTGTTCATTGTGGTGAAGTTTAGGAGAACTCCAAATATGTCCCTCACATCATCTAATGTTTTGAAACTCTCATTTATTGACCCAATGGCACAATCAACCACCACATTGAAAAATTTGACTTCCAACCTCTCTAAGGCTTCTGTAAATGGGTCGTCAGGAGCTTCGTAAGCAAAGTGCTTTTTTGTGGATCTAAGCCTCTTCTCCTTCAGCACAGCCTCCACATTCATTTCCTCACATATGTCCCTAGCTACGACTTGTGCTGCAACAAAACCTGTGTTTCTGTAGCTGGTGAGTGAGTCTTGTTTTTGTGAGGAGGTTGACTGCCACATCAAACTGCATTGTAGGAGACTGCAGAAGTTTGCTCACATGGTTAACTGCATGAAGAATGTCATACCATACTACTGTGCAAATCTGAAAGTGATAAGACCATACCTCCTCTGCAAGTGCTTATGCTTCAGTCTTGGCTATGGCATCTGTGGCATTGTTTCTGACTTCCAACAGGGCCTCTCTCATGTTGGAATGTGGAATCTGGACTGATTTGAAATGGTCCTCGAGACACCAGATCTGTCTTCGAGGCATCTGACAGGACAACTGGCCAGTCGTACGGATCAAACAGTGGAGCAGATCGATCTTGGTCCTTGTTGCTCAGTAGAAATGCCTGTGTGTGGTGTTTGAAGCTGAACAGAAGATGGGCCACTTGTTGGTTCATCAGGCCCTACTTCTACTGGTGTTTGAGGTTGCATAGAGGATGGTCCTGCTGTTGGCTCATGATGCTCATCAGGCTTTGCTGAGGATGGCTTTTCCAAATATTTCAGTAGTGCTCCTGAGAAGAACATAACATTACATATTCTGTTAGATTTTGCTAAAATACTCTGTTATCTTGTTTAATAATTGATCTGTGTGAACAGAATTTGAGGTGATGTGATCCATTAAATTTCACATTTCGAAATATTATAAATATTAGAGACTAGCTTACTCTACACGATTCCTGAGCACTTGCCTAGCTTGATGGTCTACCTAACCTAGTTGCCTGAACTGTAATCATAAGAATATAAAAGTGGCACATCTCACCTGTGCTACTGGAAAGCTTCTCCTCCTCTATTTTCTTCTTTTTCCATTTTTCAGCTCCCGATGGATAGTCATTTCATTTTCCAAGATGCACGAAGTAACATCTAGTTAACCACAACTAATCTGCTAAATAATAATAATCATGATAATAATGATGTTGATAATAATAATAATGTTTTCCAATACTAGAAAAATTAAGCATTTAGGAAAGTATAAGCATATAGTAAGAATAAAGTTAAATAATATAGAAATAAGATCTCTCGATAGTTATTTACACATAACGACCGAAATGTTTCATTTGTCTCATCCAAAAACTTTAATTAATACAACAATAATAATGATAATAATAATAATAACTTCAGCTATATTCCTATTCTTGCCCACTGAGCTATGACCTGGGAGCCTGTCTAGGGGCCCCCTAGTAGCAGCAGGGCCCTAAGCGGCCGCTTAGTCTGCTTATGCCAGGAAATGGCTCTGACATGGTGCATATTTGGAAGTAATGTATAATGTTTAGTAGTACCAAATTGATTAGTGTAATAGTGAAATTTGGGCATTTTGTTAAGTTGACTTGGTTATGTAAATAGTTTTTTTTTCCTTGTTATAATTGGCCAGTTTGAGTAAAGCAACTGTTATTAAATAATTGTACCACAAATTATTACAAACTTGAGTTTTACTGTAAGTCTAAGTTAACTAACTGGGAGGTTCAACATTGTTTTGATGCAATAACTTTTGTAATGTATACTCCCATGTTTAGATTGTAAATAGATGCATTATCCTGGTAGAGAATATGGAGGAAGAAAAAATTGAGGGTTTTTCGTAGGGGGAAGGAATGTTGGGGTTGTGAAGTTTTTCACGACCCCACCTGATTTTCAAATCCCCCTGGGGGTTGTAAAGTTTTTCACAAAACCCCCACCCTAATTTTCAAGTCCTATCTGGTTCTTCTCGCAAGTTTTTCTCTCCCCACAGGAGTCTAGTTAGTAAGCGTGTTAACTGTAAAAATATTGTAACCACGCCAGACCTTGTTTGATCTTGGAACCTGGAAGCCTATTAAAAGGTTATGAAACCAGAGTAGATTGCCAGATAGACAGGCTGAGATTAATACAGACCTGTCCTTTTGGAAACCAAGAGTGTTTGGAAATCCTTTAAAGGTATGATGTTAAGTGCTCTAGCTTGTAATCCTTGGCCAGTGTTACAATAGGAATAAAGACTTGTTCATAATTCTTATTCCTAGTTATTGTGGTGGTGTCATTTATATTTCATTATTATTATTAAAAGTAAACCTATATATAGGTTTTTGAAACTGTGACTGAGTATAGATAGGTGTAATAAATCCAGTCAGGTTAGAATCAGACATCAGACCTTTACTTATTGCCCAGTTTGCAGTGCATGCTAGAGCCCTGGAGTTTCCTTTAGCCAAATCCAGTCATCTGTGATCCAGGCATGTAACTAGCTAGAAAACCTATTATTATAGGACACCAGTCACATTATTCCAGAGTTTAGGGTTTTGCCTAAACTGATTACACTGGTCAACAACAATTTTGTCACAAGGGTTTTGATGGGTGTTCTAAGTGTGCTTTTTCATGCTGAATCTAAATATGAAATCAGATTTTTTCTATCTGGCTTAGTTTACTTGTGATGTTATGTTCATTTTTTCCTCATTTAGCATGATCACTGGATAAAAAAATAACATATTATATATAATTAAGTATATAACAATATAATAATATAAAACATTATAAAAATAATAAATATAATAATACTGGGTGATCCAGATAAATGGGACCCATAAAAAAAAGCCAAATATTCTTAATATTTAATTCCTTTCATAAAAACTATATATCATTCGAAAGAGTAGAGTTACAAGTTTATTATGAAATATTTATTTTTTAAAAATGACTCCTTTCAAATGTGCTCCATTAGTTGCCAAGCATTCCAGTGTTCTCGCTTGTAAGTTCTGCATCACTTTTGCAAGTGTGTGCAGTGGTATGGCCTGTATCTCATTTGTGATGGCGGCCTTCAATTCTTGCAAGGTCGTTGGGTTATTTCTGTAGACCCTACTCTTTAAATATCCCCAGAGATAATAATCTAAGGGAGAAAAATCCGGAGACCTTGCAGGCCATTCAACGTCTCCAAATCTTGAGATTAACTCGCCTGGAAATGTTTGACGCAAAACTGCCATGCAGTTCCTCGTGGTATGGCAGGTAGCTCCATCTTGTTGGAACCAGTGGTTTTCTAGACAAAGATCTCTTAATTTAGGAATAAGGAAATCGGTCAACATTTTTTCGTAGCGATCACCATTTACAGTGACCGTGTTTCCGGTGGAATCCTCAAAAAAGTACGGTGCTATGATCTGAGATGCAGTAAGACCACACCAAACAGTTACACGCTGACTATGCAACGGGACTTCTGTAATATTCAATGGATTTTCTGTTGCCCAGAAACGACAATTTTGTTTGTTTACAGTTCCATTCAAGTGAAAATGGGCTTCGTCTGACATAATCAAAGTTGCTAGAAAATTGGTGGTGTCATTTACCTTCTGTTGGATCCATTGACAGAATTGTTGTCTTCGTGCGAAATCTCCATCGTTTAGTTGTTGCACTGTTTGAATTTTATATGGAAAGAGCATTAAATTTTGCTTGAATATATGGTGTGTTCCATATCCAACTCCTAACAGCTGAGAAGCACGTCTGATGCTTATGTTAGGATTATCCTGTACAATTTCATGAGTTCTGTTAATGATCTCGTCTATCCTTGCTGTGCGCACTCTTCCAGTTGGTTTTCTTTTTCCAATGCTGCCAGTTAGGGAAAAATTTCTGACACACCGACGGATTACTTTCTTAGAAGGTGATTTTGACATCTGAAAATTTGTCTTGAAAGATCTTTGAGCTGAAACTACACTTCTTCCATGCTCATAATATTGCTCAGTTATGAAACGCAGCTGTTCCACAGTCCATGCAGTCATCTTGAAGGGTTAGTTTTAACTAACACTTTTATTTTGTTTTGTATCTTATCTTGTCTTGTGGCTTCAATGTCCGGAGCGTGCTCGTCGCGAAGCTGCCAGAGAGACAACCCCGAGGAGGATGGGCGACCTTCAGCACCAGTCGACCTTGGGGAGCCACTCTGCAAATCCAGACATCTCTGCCCCCTATTTCGGGGGGCGCGGCCTCAGGCCGTCCCCCCAGACCGGGTTCCATGGGTCTCAACCCAACTATCTCTCTCCCTACACGCAACACTATCCTCTCCTTTCCGTTTTTCTAGCTCATGGGAATGATGTCCCGGCCATCATCTCCCTTCTCCTCCTACTAGCTGGTGACATTGAACCCAACCCCGGACCCCACACCTACACATGCCCTACCTGCCAACATCAAATCAGGCGAACTCAATGGTCAGTCCGTTGCTGTCAATGCTCGGAATGGATACACCTCTCCTGCACATCACTACCCTCAGTACAATTCCACACACCCCAATGGGCATGCCAGCACTGTCTAGCTAACCCTCAACGCAACCAACCACACATACCTCACCCCAAACACTCACTAAACATTTTACAAATAAACATTAATGGCATCAAAAACAAACACCAGGAACTCAACTCTCTCCTCCACACATATAATATACATATAGCACTTATCCTAGAAACTAAACTCTCACCAGACACCAGGCTCCCGGCCTTCAGCAATTACTCAACATTAAGACAGGACACTAACCCCATAGAACATGGGCTTATCACACTCATCCATAAAGACATCCCATACACAAATATAACGCAGCACACACACGCCCTCCTCAATATTGACCCTACCCTAAAAATCCAGACTATCAAAATCAAATCCTCCACTTTTCATATCTCAAACATATACATACCCCCCCCTACCTCTGCTCACTGAGGAAAAAGATGAAGACATTTCTGATCCAACATTCCAGGCTACCTGTTCCTCCAATGAACCACATTTACTGTCACAAGGAGATCTAAATGACCTAGTTCGTGATTTGAAATTATCTAAGAAGCAGGCTGAACTTTTAGGTTCAAGATTAAAGGGTTGGAATCTACTGCAACGTGACACTAAAGTTTGTTTTTTCCGCAGCTGCCATGATGAATTCAAAGAATGGTTCTCCCATGAAGATGGACTTGTGTTTTGTAAAGATGTTAATTCAGTCATGGGGGCTCTTGGTCATGAACATAACATGGATGAGTGGTGATTGTTCATTGACTCCTCAAAAGTCAGCTTGAAAGCAGTCCTTCTTCACAACGGAAATAAATTTCCTTCTGTACCTATTGCACATGCTGCAAACATGAAAGAGTGATACGACAACATGAAGTTGCTTTTAGAAAAGTTTCAGTATCAGAAATATAAGTGGAATATCTGTGGAGATCTGAAGGTCATTGCACTTTTGCTAGGGTTGCAGCTAGGTTACACCAAGTACTGTTGTTTTTTATGTGAGTCGGACAGTAGGGACAAGCAAAACCACTACATTAAGAAGGATTGGCCAAAACGCACCTCACTTGTTCCAGGCAAGAAAAATGTTGTGAATAGTTCACTTGTTGACCCTGAGAAAGTGTACCTTCCTCCTTTGCATATCAAGCTTGGACTTATGAAAAACTTTGTTAAAGCGCAAACAGGATTCACATACTTGAGAAATAAGTTTCCCCGGATCAGTGATGCCAAGATTAAAGAAGGCATTTTTGTAGGCCCTCAGATCAGAGAATTGTTAAGAGATGAGAGATTTGAAGGAGAGTTGAATGAAGTTGAGAAAGCTGCATGGCAGAGTTTCAAAAGTGTCTGCACAAATTTTTTGGGAAATCACAAGGCCAAAAACTATCATGAAATAGTAGATCTTCTTAAGTCTTACCAAGCAATGGGGTGCAATATGTCATTAAAGGTTCATTTCTTGGACTCTCACTTGGACTTTTTTCCGGAAAACCTGGGTGCGGTAAGCGACGAACATGGTGAGCGTTTTTATCAGGATATTTCTGCCATGGAAAACTATTACCAAAGCAAATGGAGCCCCAGTATGCTGGCTGACTATTGCTGGACTCTTAAGAGAGACATGCCTGAGGCAAAGCACAGCAGAAAATCAAAACAAGCTACTTTTTAAACTACAGGTGTCTTTTCGATCATATTTTAATAAGTATGTAACTATATGGGTTTTTAAAAATTAAATTGCATGTCACACAAAAACCAGACCTGATAGAGAAATTTTACAAACTTATTTGGATTCAGCACAGAAAATACTATAAGAATAAGGTATTTTCATTCTTGGGACATGAAAAAAAATTTTTTTTGTTGCCCAGTGTTATAGGTTGATTAACTTGTGAGAGATAGGTTTGCCATAATTGTCAGTGTTTGTATTTATTAGTTTTATGTTGGTTATTTATTATTTATGTCTTGATTTCATGAGTAAATGTTTCCCAGTGATCCATTATGAAGTCATGATTCCAGTTAATGTTTGTTGATTAATTGTCTATTATTTTATTATTGTGATTAATCCTTTCACTCACTGGGTAGACAATTGTGTAGCTGAAAAATAAACCATATTGATTCTTATATAACCACACATAAAGGCAAATTTCTTTTTTACCGTGTGTCATAATTTGTGAGCAAAAGGGTTAATGGTGCCTGGTGCTTGTAACTAATAATCTTGTCTAGGCAACCAGTTGGGATTCAACTCACATGGTGCAAATTCATCAGGCTTGGATTGTGGATCCAAACCAGTAGGAGCTACGCAGTCCATTGAGGTTGTCAACCACTGTTGGCCACTGGTATCTGCCCTGGAATCAGGCCTGTGACCCTAACACCATTAACTAGTTAGTGTATAAAGAAAAAAAACTCGGGGGGTCATAGGGGGGTGTCAAGTTTGGAGGGTAGCTGGGCTGGGACAGGGGTTCACATTCTGTGCAAGTCATTTCCGGTACTTTTCTCCCACTTGCTTTCTATCATTTCTGTTAAATCTCACTAAGTGTTATTTGTTTTCCAAAGGTTTTGTTAATTGTGATTCATTGCCAGTCTTTTTGTTATGCATGTTTATACTTTTATACTGAATAATTAATTGTTTATTTCAGATATAATAAAGAGAAAAAACAGTAGTTTATTCCTATTAGTATTAGGTTTACCTTTGAATTCCAGCCCTTTCTTGGACTCTGAGTCGTTGGTTCTCCCACTCATTGGAGAGTTGGATTTAGTGTCCCAAACTTGGGAGAGTCTTTTACAGTTAATGTGTGAGCTGAACCTGAATAGTTTCCCGGAAGGAAGGGGGAGGGAGTTTGGGAATAGAGCTTGGGAAGTCCTTTGCAGTTAACGTGTGAGTTGGTCCTGAATAATCTGGAAATAAACCACTGACAAGAGAGGCATTCCTGGATACCTGAGGAGACTATCTCTCTGCCCAGTCTCTTGACTATCATGAACCCAGAAATGTGAAAAGATGCTGGGTGGTTCAATGATACAGATACTTGGGGACTATTGCCTACACAGCCACCATACCAATATAATTGTTTTTTTCAAATAGACGTAAGTGTACTGTAAGTGCAAATACTCAGTATTTTCTCTTCTCCAATGTAGTATATGTTACAGGTAAAGTATGAAATTAAGCATTGTATACAATTCCTAGGCCCTTAACTTTTGAACTGTAGGTCCGATTGAGCTAAAAACTGAAATTTGGTGGTTGTTAGTATGGGCACTGGTTTAAACCAACTTGCAGAAAAATTGGAAAGGGTGTGGTATCAAGCACTGCATGACTCATCCTGATATGCATCTACTGTGTAATAATTTGACCTTTTTATAATTCTGTATTTTTAAAATAATTTTCAGAGTACTTCACTCAATACTAGTAAAAGACCATTAGAAAGTCCTTTTGCTTCTATATCTGCCAAAAGACCCAGATTATCTCAACCTGTTGGAAAATCATTTAGAGCATCATCAAAAGCATCCAAGCTAAAAATAGTTTCCTCTATCCAGGCAAATAACATAAAGAATTTACTTAAAGATCAGAAATCTTTGTCAAAATCAGCTACTCCAAGTTCAACTAAACTAAGTATTTCTGATGATCATGACACTTATGAAAATACTTGTGAAAGAAATGAAAAATCAAGAGTATCTTTCAATTCCAATGTTGAAATACTTCCAGCCATTGAAGAAACATCTGAGATTACTGTGCCCATATTACTTAGGCCACATTATATTTATAACAAGTCAAATAAAATGTATGCATCAAATTTAGGAGATTCCCTTTCAGGAAAACCAGTTATATCATCCTTATTTAGTAAAAATCCACACATTCCTATACTTAAAAATATGGATGTTAAGCTTTCTGTGCATCAAGTATTTTCAACTCTCTCATTTAACCAGTTGGATATTTCTCCCAAACTTGTAAGTACTGTACAATGTAGGTCATAGCTTAATTGGAACAGTTTTAAACCCCATAGACTTATTTTAGTTTGTACATGGTCTGTTTCATTTGATATATATATATATATATATATATATATTTTAAAGTTCGGGAAGAACTGATTCGCCTCTATTTAAAAGGGCATATCTCGGCGGAAAAACAAAGAAAAAGAGAGAGGAAAGACAGAGGAAAAAGAAAGTGTGGAGGGGATAGTTGAAGTGGAAAAAGACCAAGGACTGCAGGGTCTAGCCCCATCATCCTTGGGTGCTAGGGCCGGGAGGCAGGGCCGGATTAAGACCTTTAGAGGCCCTAAGCACTTAAAAGATTTTGGTGCCCCATATATATGTAATTCAAAATATAAACAAAAATAAACCATAAAATAAAATTTTATTTTTTGAAATGAAACAAAACTTACAGTAAGATGGAAAATAATGTTTATTTTTGTATACTTCCACTTCATTTATATTTGAAAAGTTTTCTCCTACTTTTTTTAATTGCAAAGTCTTTGATCAGATCCTCAAAACTAATCTTACGTAACACATCTGCTTCTATACTTAGTAGAGATAAGGCATCCAGCCTGCCTTGTTGCATAGTTGTTCTGTTGGTATTTTTAATATACTTCAACTGAGAAAATGAATGCTCAGCTGAGCAATTTGTGACCATTAATGTTAAAAATATACGAAAGGCAATTTCTACATTTGGGAAGGCACACTCAATATTGTCTTCTACAATTATTTTATAAAGTTCAGCATGACTGAATCTTGTTTTTACATTTACTATAGCACACGAAAATATTTAATCTATATGTATTTTTAATATGGCGCTCAAAGATTTGATATAAACAAAATAATAACGCAAAGCGTAAAGTGTGTGATTACAACGAAATATATTTATTCTCTCAAAAGGGTTGTTGTTCACTACAAATTCAAACAATGAAAAAAAATAAATACTATATATGAATATATATAATTCAGTTTTCAACAGCTTATAGGCTATAAGCCGCGATTATAATAGTATAATAAATCCATGGTAAATCCGACAATGGAAAATTTCGGTGGTGCCCCCCTTCCCTTGATGCCCTAAGCACGGGCTTATTTTGCTTAATGGTTAATCCGGCCCTGCCGGGAGGGCGCACGTGAAACCTCCAGGAACAAGCATGTACAAATGAGCACAAAGAGCACGAGCTTAGAACCCCCTTGCGGGGATACATATATATATATATTATATATATATTAGGGTGGTCCTCAAGCATAGGGGGGGATTTTCAAACGTATATTTCTCTTGCTCCCAGGGTCTCAATCTGTGAGGTTATGCATAAAAACACTATGGTTAAAATGTCATTGAGAAATAATAATATTTACCCTGTGCTTAAGAAGGTTGAAGTTATGCCCCTATGTGGGCCATTGACACGCCTTGCTGAGAGGGTTGGATTGTGTGTGGTGTTGCTCTCACCATTGACAGATTAGTGTTTTTTTTTGGCTTGCCTTTAGAATTGGTATTAAATGTTTCCAATGTATCTTCCCCAGGTGTTATTTTGTTGAAATGGCCAGTACACGTTCAAAAGACTTCCTTGTGATGCCAGTGTGGTGGGATTCGGAGTAACCTAACGGCCGCACCACGAATAAGAATTTTTTCTTTTGTTTAAGAACTCCACGAAACCAGGCTGCTTACCTTGAAGGGTTGTTGGATCCAGGCTCGCTGCCCAGACCTCCGACTCCACGACTGCTGGCTCCCGCCACCAACAGTTTCTTACTTGCCAGAATAGCTTCCTTCTGTTAGTGGTTCACTATCTCCAGCATCCCCTTCCTAACAGAACTTAAAGTTCCCTTGGTCCAATAACGGTCTTCAGCCTCAGACAAATCCAGCCTGACTTTAGTTTCCTCTGTTATGTTCTTTATTTTCTCTTGTCAAATTACCCTCTTAAACTATATTTTTTATTATTTATATTTCCACACATGCGCCAATTGGTTCCCTCCACTTCTCAAAACTCGAGTTTTGACACACACGCCGACACTTTTAAACCTCAGAAGCGTCTCTTTTACTAAATTTGTTTATTCTTCTTTTCATTATTTGTTTGTTCATTAAAATATTAACAATTTTGTACTTTATTATTCATTTACTAACAGGGTTTAACAAGCAACTGTCCAACTCTCACTCTTTTTCCCATACTAATTTAATAAAACTGTTTTATTCCTCATTCCTTATTTACAAGTTTAACATTTCTTTATATAACTTATTGTTTAGTCTTTTCATTCATTAAAATATTAACATTAACATATCTTATAACATTATTTCTTTATTTATTTGTTTGCTAATATTAAAGTTAGTGTTACTTAATGTTTATTATTTATTATCTTAATGCTTAATAGTTTACTACCATCTTTCTAATTTCCTATAACAGTTATCATTCCTATTCATTATTTGTTTGCTGGAAAGAGAGAAAGAACCATTAAAATCCTTTCTATAACAAATATTTCATTCAAAAATCAAAGAAATTTAATATATAAATAATAATAATCAAGGCCAGGGGGAAAGGGCTGAGAACTAAAAGGGGAAAGGGTTCACCCTCCACATCTCCCCCCCCCCCCCCCCCCCCCCCAAGCTCCTTTCCACCTGTCTTGCCATATAGCCTACACACCTACTATATTACCCTAATATGGTTCTCTCTTCCTTTCCTTACAATTTTTATACCAAAATATTTATTAACAAATTATTTATATAGATACCCTCTTTTTATTCAAAAAATAATTTTTTCCATTTTCAAATATATACAGGGTGGGCGGAAAGTAGCTCCCTATTTTGGATTGGTAAAAAAATACGTATATTATTCATTTATTTCAGAAAAAATAATATGAAAAGGTAGGCATACATGGTAGGTTTTCTCTAAAATTCAATGTGGGCTCCAACTCTTTCCACCAGCTTCTGGAGCCGCCCAGGAATGGCGTCCACTGACTTTAGCAGGAACTCCGGCGGGATGGAGGACATGACTTCCCGAATTCGGTCCTCCAGTTCTTCCAATGTCCTCGGTTTGGTGTGGTAGACTTCTTCCTTTACCCACCCCCAAAGAAAGAAGTCGCACGGTTACCGCTGAAAAACGGCAGAATCGGTTCAGTGTAACGGTGTGGTGTGGTATAACCTCAGATCAGGTTGTGGGCCCATTCCTTCTGCGCAACACCATGAATGCTGAGCGGTACCTTGCTATGTTGCGAAACGAGGTCTGGCCGGTTGTCAGCACATGGGAGAACTGACGATCTGATATTTATGCAAGATGGCGCCCCTCCGCACTTCGCTCTTGTTGTCCGTGAGTGGCTGGATGCCCACTTCCCTGGGCGTTGGATGGGTCGTCGTGGTCCACATCAATGGCCAGCCAGGAGCCCCGACTTGACACCGTGCAACTTCTTTCTTTGGGGGTGGGTAAAGGAAGAAGTCTACCGCACCAAACCGAGGACATTGGAAGAACTGGAGGACCGAATTCGGGAACTCATGTCCTCCATCCCGCCGGAGTTCCTGCTAAAGTCAGTGGACGCCATTCCTGGGCGGCTCCAGAAGCTGGTGGAAAGAGTTGGAGCCCACATTGAATTTTAGAGAAAACCTACCATGTATGCCTACCTTTTCATATTATTTCTTCTGAAATAAATGGATAATATACGTATTTTTTTACCAATCCAAAATAGGGAGCTACTTTTCGCCCACCCTGTATATATATATATAATTTTACAAAAAATAATTTTCAAATTTTTTATATTTTTTTTTTTTTTTTCAAAAAATAATTGTTTTCAATTTTAAATCTTTTAAATCATTAATTACATACATGGCTATCATAAGAATAACATATTTACAAATTTACTTTATAAATCATTCATTTATTTATTTAAATTATAATTCAGTTATTTAATAATCTTTATATTTAACAAATACAGTAAACATTCAAACATTCAATATTTAGGACTAACAGCTGGCTAACAATTACTTTCTCTTTAATAATTTACGTTATACTAAAAAATATACCTATAATTTCTTTTTTTTTTAATCTTTATTTACAATAGTTATTTACAATACCAGGAATGAGGTTGAAACCTGCAAAGTGGCAAATCACCAGAGGCAGGGATCAGCAGGTCTGGGAACTCACCCAGGCACCTTCCTCCTCCAAGCACAGCCCAGCTTCTGGCCTCAAAATGTAGGCTGCCACCTGGTTGAATTTCCAACCACTCACTCTTTCACACATCATACAATACTACTATTTTTTTTTTTTTTTTTTTTCCCCTACAGAACACTACACCAATACTTTATACTACATTACCATCACCATTCCCTAAACACTGTTGCACTTTCTCTATCATTCTAACCCATCTACTTTTAATATCTTCTCTAATACTACTTGTTAATTCTACATCTAAGCTTTTATTCAACACATTTTCTTCTATCTCAAGCAATAACATTCTCACTTCCTCACAAAAATCAATCACATTCATTCTCTCCCTCATTCTTTCATTTATACTTCCTTCACCTCTATCTACTCCCCATTCATCCCTCACACTTTCCATTAAGGTCACAATACTTTGCTCAGTTACACTCCTTTCTCTCTCACATACATTTTCCCTTTCACCCTCAAGAATTGTAAATCCCACACTCTTAATGCCCCCTCCCTGACACAATCTTTCCACTTCTGAGTGAAGAAGATTTCCCTTCTTCTCCCCTTCTCCTCCACCCTCGGAAAATCCCAGAAAAGAAAGGCCCTCAAGGTCTGAGACCCCAAAACCCTCAAACGAGAATTCCCCGGATGGACCAGGCTGGCACCATGAACCACCAAAGTCCCGAACATCCCATTCTAACTCTGCCTCACCCGCGGCTGTTCCAGAGTCCAACTGGGAATCCTTCACTTGCAGTACCTCTCTCATTATCTTCAGGTGCTCCTCAAATGTTTCTGTCATAATCAAAATGTCATCTATAAAACATATGACATTTTCCCTTGCAAACTTACCAAGAACACGATTCATTGCTCTCTGAAATGCAGCAGGTGCAGCTGTAAGTCCAAACGAGAGAGCACGGAACATATAATGATTCCTGGCTGTGGAGAAAGCAGTTATGGGACGAGACTCTGGCTCAACCAGCATCTGGTAATATCCCCTCAATAGGTCCAATTTACTAAACACCCTCTTTCCATGCAAAGAGTATACACTTTCATTTATCAAGCACATCGGAAACCTGTCTTTCACTGTCCTTTCGTTCACCATTCAATAGTCCACACACAAGCGAATCCTTCCATCAGGTTTCCGCACAGGCACTATTCTACTATTCCACGGACTTGTGCTCTGTTCAATCACTCCCATTCTCTCTAATTCCTCACACTGATCTTCTATCTCATTCATTACTGGTGGGGAGAACCGTCTTGGCCTTTGGTAGATCGGAGTCTCATCCGTTAACTGGATCCTGAAGGGAGGTAGTTTTGTTAAACGGAGGTCATCATCTCCTCGGGCCAATACGCTCCTTTTCTCCCCTGCCAACTGCCACACCTGCATTCGCTCACTCTCACTCAACTGTTCGCCAACAATCACCTCCTTTCTGATTTGTTCAGTCGTCCATTCCTCCCCACATTCTTGCCCTCGTTCATCCGTTTGTATTCCATTTTCTCCCTCCTCACATACTTCCTCAATCACTGTATATGCTCTCCCTATCACATCCCCCTCATTTATTCTCTTTCGCCATGCACCCCCATCTTCCCTAGCTTGCACACAAATCCATGGGTTACTCTCATCAATTATACCATCATACACATGCCCAACTCTTTTCACTTTATACGATGCATCCATACCATTCACAAAAATCATGCTTCCCTGCCTTTTTCTTCTATTATCACTCACTGGCCACTCAACATGCACCAATGCTGGGGTTCCCTTTCCAGATTTACACTCTCAGATGCTCTCACCTCATACCCTTTTATTACCCGCATCCAATCCGATTCACTTCTCCCCACATAGAATTCACACTTACCCAACTCATTTTTCCACTCAATCATACGTCTAGCAGGATGGATCACCAATCGATTCTTTTTCAAAAACTCATACCCCAGAATCATGTCATACTTTTCACTCTCCTTATCAACCACATAAAGCACACATTCTTCCATTTCACACCCCATCTTATTCTTAACACTTGCTCCACCAATCTCTCCCTTAACACCTCATACTTCACAGGCACTCCTGAATTTACAACAACATTGTAAAACTCTAGCAACCTACCTTCCAAACAGTCACCCATCTCTTTCACCCAATACTCAGGAGCGTCTGGATACTTGCTCTTACAATAACGTTCATACTCTTTCAAAAACTCTTGTACATCTCTCCCACTATAAACATTAAATTTTGCAACCTTCGGAATCTCCCTAATTAAGATTCCCTTATGCACTCTTACACCCTCACTCGTATCACTCTCAGTTTCAGTCTCACTCTCACTCTCATACATACTGTCCTCAATGCTGGAATAGAGGGAGTCATCTGCACTAACGCAGCGTTGAACCTTCCGAGAAGCCCTCTTACCAGATGCCCTCCGAGCCCCCTTCATTCCCGCCTTGCCCCTCTTAGCCTGCCCTTCCATCCTCTTACCTTTCTCCCTCTGATCCTCACCCTCAAGCTTCTTCTTACCCTCCTTAGGGGTGGAATGCACCATCACCTTGTAAGGTCTTTCTTCTTTCCCCTCACTCACGCTTTCACCCTTCTCCTTCCAGGCCCCCTACTGCTACATCCTTTAGATGTGCCCCTTTCTTACTACCAACACCCTTACTATTTTCCCTTCAAAACCCCCCTTCCCTTCCTTTTTCACTTTCCCATCAAGCTTGCCCTCCAACTCACTCATTCTCTTAACCATTGCCTTTAACCCATCATCCATCTCTTTCTTACTCTCAATCATTCTTTCTTCCATCTCTTGACGACAAACTACTAATTCTTTACTCTGTTCCTCTAATCTACTCTGCAATTTCCCCAAAACATTCTCTAATTCTGCCTTCTGTAACTCTAACTGATGGTTCCTAGTCTTTTCTACCTCTAATGCCTCCTCTATCTCCCTCAACCTCCTTTCTAACTCCTCCTTGGTAGGCATCTCTAAAGATGCTACCCTACTTCACTTCTACTCTATTACTACTACACCCAACCTACAACTACTCTTTCACTCTTCTTCTATACAACCCAACCAGGAAACAACCCACTTTTCTGAGTGGAAGTCCCTGTTTGGGCGCCACTTATTTTATGTGGTGGGATTCGGAGTAACCTAACGGCCGCACCACGAATAAGAATTTTTTCTTTTGTTTAAGAACTCCACGAAACCAGGCTGCTTACCTTGAAGGGTTGTTGGATCCAGGCTCGCTGCCCAGACCTCCGACTCCACGACTGCTGGCTCCCGCCACCAACAGTTTCTTACTTGCCAGAATAGCTTCCTTTTGTTAGTGGTTCACTATCTCCAGCATCCCCTTCCTAACAGAACTTAAAGTTCCCTTGGTCCAATAACGGTCTTCAGCCTCAGACAAATCCAGCCTGACTTTAGTTTCCTCTGTTATGTTCTTTATTTTCTCTTGTCAAATTACCCTCTTAAACTATATTTTTTATTATTTATATTTCCACACATGCGCCAATTGGTTCCCTCCACTTCTCAAAACTCGAGTTTTGACACACACGCTGACACTTTTAAACCTCAGAAGCGTCTCTTTTACTAAATTTGTTTATTCTTCTTTTCATTATTTGTTTGTTCATTAAAATATTAACAATTTTGTACTTTATTATTCATTTACTAACAGGGTTTAACAAGCAACTGTCCAACTCTCACTCTTTTTCCCATACTAATTTAATAAAACTGTTTTATTCCTCATTCCTTGTTTACAAGTTTAACATTTCTTTATATAACTTATTGTTTAGTCTTTTCATTCATTAAAATATTAACATTAACATATCTTATAACATTATTTCTTTATTTATTTGTTTGCTAATATTAAAGTTAGTGTTACTTAATGTTTATTATTTATTATCTTAATGCTTAATAGTTTACTACCATCTTTCTAATTTCCTATAACAGTTATCATTCCTATTCATTATTTGTTTGCTGGAAAGAGAGAGAGAACCATTAAAATCCTTTCTATAACAAATATTTCATTCAAAAATCAAAGAAATTTAATATATAAATAATAATAAGGCCAGGGGGAAAGGGCTGAGAACTAAAAGGGGAAAGGGTTCACCCTCCACACCAGTCTCTGCACTCACGGGGAGCAAGCTGCCGTCCATCGGCGACGTCCTCGGCCTGACTCTGTACAAGCTGAGCACGAAGGCGGCAACGACGACGAGGGAGGCTGTCATGGCCGTTGTTGATGAAGTGCTTATCTTGTGGATGAAAGCGCGGATTCCAACGACGAGACGAAACACATCACTGAGAAGCTAGAGAAGTTGTATGGCGAATACAAGCTTCTCAAGAACAAGAATCGATGCTCAGATGCCCAGATTGCACGAGAAGCCTCCTTCCAGCAGATGTTCTGCTGCAGGGGGACCATGGGAGGAGCTGATGTGGTCCTGGCTCGCACAGAGCGCAATGTTGCGCAGTGGAGGGAGGCTGAACAACGCCATTGGCGCCGTGCGACAAGAAATGGCCACTACTTCTCAAACAGCAGAATTGGCCTCTTCCAAGCTCGAGCTCTTCACCCCCAAGCAACTCTCCCACCCATGGCGCCGTTGGAGGTTGCAGCCCACCCAAGCGCAGTTGGCCGGCGAATATCATTTCACCGGCACTGGCAGCTAGCTTGGACCGCATGAAGCTGACTGACCGCGACGCCATTTATGTGCTCGGTGAGACGGCTCAGTCCCTTGGCCACAACATTGATGAGTTGAACATCAACTGGTCGTCCATACGGCGCCAGAGGATGGTGCAATGCCAACAAGTTGCCGCTCAGCTCAAGGAGCCCTTCCATCGAGAAGCTGCGCTCGTTGTTCACTGAGATGGGAAGCTGATGGCGGATCTGATGTCCAAGGAACAGGTTGATCGACTCCCGATCCTGGTCTCTTGTGGCGGCGAGGTGCAGCTCCTCCAGGTCGCTAAGCTCGGTTCCGGTACTGGTGCAAACTGTGACAAAGCTGTGGTGGAAGCTCTGCGAGACTGGGGATTGGATGACAAAGTTGGTGCCCTCTCGTTCGACACTATGGCTTCAAACACGGGAAAGAACACAGGTGCATGCGTGCTGATCGAGCAGGAACTTGGGAGAAGCCTCCTCTATCTGGCATGTCGTCACCATGTCCTGGAGCTTCTTGTCAGTGTGGTTTTCATGGAAACCCTTGGACCGTCATTGGCACCCGAGGTTCAGCTCTTCAAGCGATTCAAGGCGCAATGGAAGTTTGTGAACCAAGATGATTATGACCACGTCATGAGTGATGCCAATGCTCGTCAAATCGTCGAGGAGGATGCAGACTCCATCATCGAGTTCTGCAAGAAGGCCTTGCAGAAAGGTCACCCCTGGGATGATTATTTGGAGCTCTTGGAACTCACCATCATCTTCCTCGGCGGAGTGCCCCCCCCCCCCGTGGGATTCGGTTCCGAGCGCCCGGTGCGATGCACCAGGCCCGCTGGATGTCGAAGGTGTTGTACGCCCTGAAGGTATGGATGTTCCGGTGGCAGTTACGGCTCACAGCCAAGGAAGAGGCCGGAGTTCGGCGCCTGAGCGTGTTCGCCGTGAAGTTCTACACAAAGGCGTGGACGGAGGCCCCGAACGCGGCGAAGGCCCCCCTGAGAGATCTCTGGCTCCTCCAGGCTCTGGAAAAATACGAAGACAAGGAGGTGGCGAAAGCAGCCAAGTCGAAATTCGCCAACCACCTGTGGTACTTGTCCGAGGAGTTGGTGGCCCTGGCTCTCTTCGACGACGATGTTCCTCCGGAAACGAAGAAGGCGATGACTGCTGCGATGTTGGAGGAGGACGACCCGCCCAAGAGAGCGTCGGTCCAGGCGTGCTCTTCCCTGTCATTAGAGACATTCGTGATGGGGAGGACTCGCCAGTTCTTCGACCGACTCCAATTGCGACGTGGATTCCTGGAACAGGATGTGTCGAAATGGCCGGACAGTGAGCAATTCCAAGTGGCTGCCGAGGTGGTCCGGAACCTGTCCGTGACCAACGACCATGCCGAGCGGGCCGTGGCATTGGCACAAGAATACAACAGGCGCCACACGAAGAAGGAGGACCAGCTGCAGTACATGCTCCTGGGTGTTGCAGAGCACCGGAAGAAATTCCCGGATGCTCGGAAGGCCACGCTGCGAACCAGGCGACAATGAGTGGCATCAGCACCCATGAGACCCCCGCCCCTGAGTGGCTAATACCCTTAAATGGGGGGGACCCGGAGGCTGGTATACCCTATAAACTTCAACCTTCATGAGCACAGGGTAAATATTATTTCTCAATGAAATTTTAACCACAGTGTTTTTATGGGTAACCTCACAGATTGAGGCCCTGGGAGCTGAATAATTCCAACTTTCGATTTTGAGGACCACCCTAATATATATATATTATATAATATATATATATATATATTAGATAGATATATGTATGTATATATATAATATATTAGATAGATATATATAATATATATATATATTAGATATATAGAAGATATATATATATATTATATATATATATATATATATATATATATATAATATATATATATATGAAAATTATTTCACGAAGGTAACACGTGAAAAATATTTATGATGAATAAAACCACGAAGGAAAGGAAACACAAAATGGTGCTCAAGCGCTTTCGTCTAATGACATCCTCAGGAACACTGAAGTATATAAAAAGGTTAAGCCTATATATAGGTTACAGAAAGAAAAAAAGAAAAAATAAATAACATACACACAAACACACATATATATATATATATACACATACATATCTATATATACAAATACATACATACATACATATATATACAATAAACAGAGAAGTAAAAATAATAAAAAATTAAAAATTAAAACCTTAAAGGATTACCAATGAGGCGTACAGATTGTAAGGAAAAATATCGATTTTTAGCACAAGATCAAATGGATTATAAAAATACAAATTTATACTGGAACTCTGCCTGGTTTTAGCACAATGCTGCCTATGGTCAGGTTTCGATATATATATATATAAAAAAAAAAAAAAAAAAAAATGCAAATTAAAAGTTAATCGATTTTTAGCGCAAGATCAAATGGATTATAAAAATACAAATTTATACTAGAACTCTGTCCGGGTTTTAACATATTGCTGCCTATGGTCAGGTTTCGATATATATAAAAAAATAAAATGCAAATTAAAAGTTAATAGTGTAGAAGACAAGTTTACCAAAGATTTAATGTTTTACACTTCTTATCTAAATCTGCTTTAAAGGAATTCAACATAACAGGATCGAGTTGAAAAAGACCTTTGCTTATGTTGAAGTTATTTGAAAGTTGGATAATGGCAGACTCAAGAATATTTCTATTAACAATGTTGCTTGAATGGAATAAAACTGAAGCATTATTCCAATCAATACAGTGGGCTAACTCTGACAAATGGACAAAAAGGGCACTGGACAACTGTCCTGTTCTAACGGAATATTGATGCTGTTTTATACGTGTGTGCAAATCCTTTCCCGTCTGACCTATGTAAAAGGAATCACATTGTTTACAACCAATTTTATAGATAATGCCTGAATTATTGGTAGGGCTATTTTTTACTATGATATTTTTCACAATATTGTTATATGAAAATACTACATTAATATCCAAAAGTTTAAGTACATTAGCAATGCCTAAAAAGCCCATGAAAAATGGAAGTACTAAAATTTTTTTTTTGACAAAGTACGAGTGTTAATATTGACACGATAGAAAGTTCGTTTTGCCTTGTTGAGACAAGATTCCATAAACGCAGATGGATAACACAAATCACTTCCAATACCGTTGATTTTTTCCAATTCGGCATCGATGTATTCCGGACTGCCGATCCTAAGGGCGCGGAGAAACATTGATGAAAATATGGCCTTCTTAATGGGGGTATCATGTCCCGAGTAAAAGTGTACATAGGACAAATTGTTTGTCGTTTTCCGATAGATACTAAACTTAAAACCTGGGCTTTCCCTATGTACACGCACATCCAAAAATGGGATTGAATTGTCTTGCTCAACTTCTAAAGTAAACTTAATGGAGGGGACTTGATCATTTAACTGAAGGAGGAAGCTATCCCAAGAATTACATAAGTATGACCTGCCACTACCTTCACACATTGTTTTGGAACTCATTAAGCTTTGCATCAAAGACTGTAAATTTACTTTCGATAACGAGTATTATCAACAAGTTTTTGGGATGGCTATGGGCAACCCCTTATCGCCCCTCCTCTCCAATATTTATATGGAGTTTTTCGAAATTACCTATATTCCGAGAATCCTGGGGGTTGGCATCCCTTGGTTGCGGTACGTCGACGATATTTTGTGTATCTGGCCCATGAATCGTGACCTGGATAGCTTCCTCCTTCAGTTAAATGATCAAGTCCCCTCCATTAAGTTTACTTTAGAAGTTGAGCAAGACAATTCAATCCCATTTTTGGATGTGCGTGTACATAGGGAAAGCCCAGGTTTTAAGTTTAGTATCTATTGGAAAACGACAAACAATTTGTCCTACGTACACTTTTACTCGGGACATGATACCCCCATTAAGAAGGCCATATTTTCATCAATGTTTCTCCGCGCCCTTAGGATCGCCAGTCCGGAATACATCGATGCCGAATTGGAAAAAATCAACGGTATTGGAAGTGATTTGTGTTATCCATCTGCGTTTATGGAATCTTGTCTCAACAAGGCAAAACGAACTTTCTATCGTGTCAATATTAACACTCGTACTTTGTCAAAAAATATTTTAGTACTTCCATTTTTCCCGGGCTTTTAGGCATTGCTAATGTACTTAAACTTTTGGATATTAATGTAGTATTTTCATATAACAATATTGTGAAAAATATCATAGTAAAAAATAGCCCTACCAATAATTTAGGCATTATCTATAAAATTGGTTGTAAACAATGTGATTCCTTTTACATAGGTCAGACGGGAAAGGATTTGCACACACGTATAAAACAGCATCAATATTCCGTTAGAACAGGACAGTTGTCCAGTGCCCTTTTTGTCCATTTGTCAGAGTTAGCCCACTGTATTGATTGGAATAATGCTTCAGTTTTATTCCATTCAAGCAACATTGTTAATAGAAATATTCTTGAGTCTGCCATTATCCAACTTTCAAATAACTTCAACATAAGCAAAGGTCTTTTTCAACTCGATCCTGTTATGTTGAATTCCTTTAAAGCAGATTTAGATAAGAAGTGTAAAACATTAAATCTTTGGTAAACTTGTCTTCTACTTTATTAACTTTTAATTTGCATTTTATTTTTTTATATATATCGAAACCTGACCATAGGCAGCAATATGTTAAAACCTGGACAGAGTTCTAGTATAAATTTGTATTTTTATAATCCATTTGATCTTGC
Organism: Bathynomus jamesi; assembly: GCA_023014485.1. NCBI lineage: Eukaryota > Metazoa > Arthropoda > Malacostraca > Isopoda > Cirolanidae > Bathynomus > Bathynomus jamesi. Next base: position 436,360 of record JAJOZX010004053.1, read on the forward strand.
GCTAAAAATCGATTAACTTTTAATTTGCATTTTTTTTTTTTTTTTTTTTTTATATATATATATATCGAAACCTGACCATAGGCAGCATTGTGCTAAAACCCGGCAGAGTTCCAGTATAAATTTGTATTTTTATAATCCATTTGATCTTGTGCTAAAAATCGATATTTTTCCTTACAATCTGTACGCCTCATTGGTAATCCTTTAAGGTTTTAATTTTTAATTTTTATTATTTTTACTTCTCTGTTTATTGTATATATATGTATGTATGTATGTATGTATGTATTTGTATATATAGATATGTATGTATATATATATATAATATATATATATGTGTTTGTGTGTATGTATGTTATTTATTTTCTTTTTTTCTTTCTGTAACCTATATATAGGCTTAACCTTTTTATACTTCAGTGTTCCTGAGGATGTCATTAGACGAAAGCGCTTGAGCACCATTTTGTGTTTCCTTTCCTTCATGGTTTTATTCATCATATATATATATATATATTTTTTTTTTTTTTTAGTTCGGGAAGAACCGATTCGCCTCTATTTAAAGGGCATATCTCAGCGGAAAAACAAAGAAAAAGTGAGAGGAAAGACAGAGGAAAAAGAAAGGGTGGAGGGGACAGTCGAAGTGGAAAAAGACCAAGGACTGCAGGGTCGAGCCCCATCATCCTTGGGTGCTAGGGCCGGGAGGGCGCACGTGAAACCTCCAGGAACAAGCACGTACAAACGAGCACAAAGAGCACTCAAGAGCATGAGCTTAGAACCCCCTTGCGGGGATATATATATATATATATATATATATATATATTATATATATATATATATATATATAAATAATATATACTGTGCATTGATGCATTGTTGAGGCTGCAGCCCTCTGCAAATGTTTTAATCTGCTCCAGAGGTAATAAATATATCAAACAATTTTTAAATTGTCTTTTCTATCATGTCCAGAATCTGAGATAGGTCACTGGGTTAAAATTTTGGTCATGACACATACAATTTGTATAAATTGGCTGGTAGCAGTCAGTTTTGTATGCAACCACCCAAAATAGCTTTTAAAGTTTAATCCTGGACTAAAGACAACTATCTAGATTCTAGACCCCCTCAATTTTGATCCTGGCAGTTTTGATTTTTTCACTCCACCCTAAATTACCTAAGTGCCTTGACTTCTTAATTTGTTTTAATGATTTAATTAAGAATTTTTTATTCAGATATCTACTTTAGAAAAATTTGGCTACACATCCATGACTTTGGTTCAGCAACTCAGCATACCAACAATTTTAAAGGGAAATGATGCTCTTGTTAAGTCACAGACTGGATCTGGAAAAACTTTGTCATATGCACTCCCCATTGTTCATGAGCTTATGATGGTAAGTAGGTATAAAAGCATCAAAGTAGTGGGTGAAAGGAAAATTTATTTTGACCATATGTTTCTTCACTCATGTATTGATGATTACTTGAAGTTCTTCATACAGATGGGATCTTGTGGAGAAAGAAGAGAAACACACAACAACACACACACACACACACACACACACACTCCTCTCTCGCCTAGAGGGTGGTCAGAATAGGGAAGGCTCCCTCCGTGCAATGCTTTTTAATGCTAGGTCGATTAGGAATAAGTTTTGCGAGCTAAGGGTGCTCTTAGCATCAGAATACCAGGATATCGTTGCTATCACCAAGTCCTGGATTCATACTGATCATAGGGACTACGTTGGGGAGTTCGAAATTCCCGGGTATAGAATGTTTCGCAAAGACCGCACCCATGGGGAGGGGGGAGGGGTACTAATATACATGAGGGACACATTGAGTCTGGTTGACAGCCCTGTACACCGAACTCCGTAGCCTGCTAGGGGATAGGGTGTGTGTAGTTTTAGGAGACTTCAACTGTCGCGGCATAAAGTGGGAAGACAGGACTGCTGATGCAGAAGGGAGGATGCTAGTTGACTTTGCTGATGAGAACTTCCTCACTCAGTGGATCAAGGAGCCTACACGAGGCAAAAGCATTCTAGACTTAGTATTCAGGACTGAAGACAATCTCGTCACTGGCCTCACCATTGACGAATCGTTGGGCGGGAGTGATCATGGTCTGATTAGGTTCTGTGTGTGCATCCCTCGGGTGAAGCGTAGTAACTTGAGAGGCAGTAAGCTCAATCTCCGGCAGGCAGACTTTATTAGCCTCCGGGATAACGTAGGTGAGATGGGGTTAGAGGTTGGTGGTGATGTTGAGGGGGTGTGGAGTGCAGAGCTGGGCACTTGCGTTTTTTTTTGCGGTACTGCGGTACTGCCGCACTACCAAACTGGTACCGCATAACGCAGTACCGCAAAAAATGCGGTAGTGGTACTGCTGTACTTTCAGCGATCCTTTGCGGTACTGCGTTATGCGGTACCTGTTTGGTAGTGCGGTAGTACCGCAGTACTGCAAAAAAAAAAACGCAAGTGCCCAGCTTTGGTGGAGTGTATTCTGGGACGAGTTTAAGGTGCTGCAGTCTGCTGCCATACCCTCAAAACCGGTCACCCCTGCTTCAACGCAGCCTAAGTGATTCAGCTGTGACCGCTTCGGCTATCCAAAATAGGAAAATAACGTATAGGAGGGCGAAGGCCAATTGTTCCCATGAGAACAGTGAAGCGTATGTCTGCCTGTGTAGGGAAGTGAAGGTGAAGGTTAGGCTAGCGAAATGTAACGAAGAACTACGGGTGGCAAACCTCTGCAAGGGAAACCCTAAGGAGTTCTTCAGTTATGTTAATAGTAGAAAGCCCATTAGAAGCATGATAGCATGTTAAAGGACCGAAGCAGTGTTCTGTGGACCTCCGATGCAGACATCACTAATGTGCTTAATGAGTACTTTGCGGGAGTGTTCACCAGGGAGGACACCCCCATCATCCCTGAGCCAGGTGTGAGGCACGAAGGTGCTGGCCTGGATAGTGTTCGATGTACTACGACAGTCATTGCCGATAGAATAGACAAACTGAGTGCGTTTAAGGCTCCTGGGCCAGACCAGTTTCTCCCGAGAGTTTTGCAGGAGGTGCGCGACCAGGTGGCTCCCCACCTGGCTCCCCACCTGGCTCCCCACCTGGCTCCCCACCTGGCTCCCCACCTGGCTCCCCACCTGGCTCCCCACCTGGCTCCCCACCTGGCTACAATCTTCAACAAATCGTTGGAGATGGGCCAGGTGCCTGGTGACTGGTGGGAAGCCAACGTGACCCCTATCTTTAAGAAAGGGGATCAAGAAAGTCCAGGGAACTATCATCTCATTAGTCTCACTTCAGTTGTAGGTAAATTATTAGAGGGGATAATTTAACGTTGGTAAATGCAAAGTGATGCATATTGGCTACGCCAATCCCAAGTCGGACTACTCGATGTTGGGGAGTAATATCGAGGTGACTGATTTGGAAAAGGACTTGGGTGTGCTAATTAGCAGT